>JZKD02S1649964.1:30191-42696 GCA_000966675.3 Picea glauca
CAAGTGGGTGCTTGTAGAATCTGAAGGTTGGTGCCTTCATTCAGTTGGTGCTAAAGTAAAGGAAGTCGGTGCTTCCACCCAGTGGGTGCTGGGATTCTGTGGGAGTTGGTGCTCTTAGCCAGTTAGTGCTGGCAATCAGAGGTTGTAGCCTCTATGAGTTGGTGCTCATAAAAATTAGTTGTAACGAAGTTGGTGCTTGTTGAACATCTTAAGAAGATGAGGTTTTTTCCCGAGTTGGGTTTCCTCTTGAAAAATCTGTGTCTCATACTTGTGAATGAATGCTGTGTGTGATTGTTGTTCTTTATGATGTATGATTTATGTTTATGACACTGGTTTTCACAGTAAAGACTTACTGCCACTAATATTAATGATTCGAAGTTAAAAATGAGAGAAATTGTTAATAATTTACAATAATTGATTCACCCCCCCCCCTCTCAGTTATTTCATACCTGTAACACAACGGTCAGTCAGATCTGTCGTACGAGGATATATATGGATATGAAGACATGTCAACCCACCAACTCTGGAACCGGTTACCATAGAAAGGGCAGTAAGTATATATCCAGAAAGCGATAACGAGTGAAAAGAAGAAAAGGCCAGTTTGTATGCACCAATCCAGCAACGGCGGCCATAAAATTGCCTAGGCATGGAAAGGTACAACAGTCGGTCGGATAGGTGTTGGGTACCGCGGACCCGGGGCCTAGTGCCCAGATAACTAGCTAAGTATTGGCCAACACATTTTTGATATCTATTTCAATATTTTTCATACTAGTATCTATCAATGGATAAAGTTTTCATATTTATTTGAATAGTATTCATACTAATATATATTAATGGATCGTTTCTGTTTCAAATGCAAATGATCTCCCAATTTGCAAGATGGTCTTCAACTCACAAATTTCATTGAAACCATAGAAATTTTAACTGCAAGATGTACATAGTGTAATAAGAAACATGAATTTGCATTGTGGTCTCAATGAGATAAACTCCCTATCATCTATTCATGTTGTATGCATTGCAATCACATCAACAAACACCGACTCTCCATAAACATCAATATCTAAATTAAATTAAATGCAATCAAAATTTGGTTTGACTTTATGTAATTAAAGCATAAATTTCAGACCACAGAAGTTTTTAGGTTGCAAGATGTATATGACAGAACAATGGACATAGTTTTTTAATACCGCAAACCCAAACATAATTGCCTAAGCTTTGCCAAAGAGGAATTTTTTTGTATTTAGTCCAACAATAATGATATTAGTATATATGCACAGATATTATCAAATAGAAGAAGCTGCAATATATTCTACATACTTCATAGGAACATTTGTCGACAGTTCAGCCGCCTTGTTGTAACTCATTAATTCATTCTATTTATGGAACCCGAAGAATCAGAGCAGGATGAGTCCTCCAATTTCTTTGTTTAAACATAGGTTCAGCGCCACATAAGTATGGCCTATGAAAAATTATTCTTAAATGTAAAATGTAAAGAAAGAATAGAGCAGGTTCTATTTAGATTGAAGTAGTGGGCAGCAGAAACAAAAGTGTTTCCTTCATGTTTAACGACACAGGGGAAGAAGGTACAAAATACAATAAAAAAAAATACCAACAATTGGAAAATACTATTAAAAAATAAACCAAAATTATTCTATATTCAAATAAGATGGGTTACAAAATACAGCTGAGGCTATTTGTGACAACGATTGTGATATCGCCTACCATTGACCAATAAAAAATATGTACATTGATGAAGCTTCTTCATAGTTTTCTTGTCATTCAAACTCTTTCTTTATAAAAGATGAGTTAAATATCAATTTTGGGTTTTGTACTTAATCGTTGCTGCCAAGTACATCTATCCCACATTTTTGAATACCTTGTCTCTTCCAGATATGGCCTGCTTGCAATGGCTTCTTATTCAACATTCCATTCTTGTCAAGTATTAATTTCCCTCTACCGTCGAAAAGTCGGGGTTTAAGTTGGTTTCCTTGCAATGTTCCTGACCCTTGACATCCCAGACAACTTAGAAATCCGATCTAGGTCGATCTCAAAGTGGACAAAGTCATTTTATGTCACAACAAGTAAGGCAGGGGAAACAAATTCAAGTATGTAGTGACTGGTATTCTCCCTGTATTCGATCGTCTAGTTGGTTGAGAATCCTGCTTGAGGATTTGTATGTGGAACTTCTTTTCTTTGTTACAGCAAATTGGAAGAAACTTCTAACCCAAATGCAAAAATGAAAATCTGTTGAGGTACATAACTTCTTCTGGAAGAAAAGGTGCGGCACGTGCATCAAATGCTACAAAATGCACCAGCACAGGTCTGGCAAGTGTATCAAATGTTGCAGATGGCATTAGAATATATCTTTCCTTAGTGGTGGAGGTATGGCGGCCCACACAAAGGTCTGGAATGTACAGAGGTCACGCCAAATATGTGGAGTCTACAACTACATCCAGAGGAAATCGAACAAGATTTGGCAAAGAACATAACTTTTTGTCAAGTCGGCTACCAGACCCACATGCAGGTAATCAAACTATGAAATATAAACTTTTGTAGTGACAATATGTCATTTAATCCACCCATACAGTTTTTGTTACTCGCCTCCGAGGTAGACAAATACTTGTGCAATCTCTACAATTTGATACACTTGCCAAATCTGTGGTGTTGGAAGAAGCTAGATATTTAAATGAAGAACTATTTTTCACATGACTTCAAAATCCATTACAATTCCCAGGAAGAAAGAAAAGAAGTTCAACCGTCAAATCTCCAAGTAGCCTTTTCAACCAACCAAAGCATCGAACACAGGGAGAACACCAACCATAACATATTTGTTCTTTTTTTTTGTCCTCTCTAAGTTTCTCTTCTATAAAAAAGTTGTTTTTTTACTCAAAGCTCATGTCACATAAAACCGGTCTCTCTTCTTTCATCTTCCCCTCAATCGCATCTCTAAGTTGTCTTACATACCCATGACCAGGAACATTAGAACGAAGGCACCCTAAAGCGCAACTCTTTGATGATAGAGAGAAATGGAAATAAGTATTTAAAAGCAACGCTGGATGGTCTTCCGTAGATTTTGTGTTGATTCGTTTTAATGACAAATGTTCTCGATATTTTCACTTATTAATGCCAATATTTATGAATATGTATGCTAAATAGTGACTAGCATCACGTATTAAAATTCCCATATCCGAGCAGATTCTGAAATCTGACATCTAAGATATGCACAATATTAAAGAGGGACATGACATCAAGGCCTCTGCGGGTGACACGTTCGTGAACTATGCTAAAGTTTTTAAGAAAACTACAACTACAAAAGAAAATAAATAAAATAAAAAGTATTTTCGCAAATTCAAAATGCAGGCAAAAAGAAATTACCAGATCCCATAGTATTCTCCTGTCTATTCATTTTAATGGGAGATGTCCTCGATCTTTCCAGTTATTAAAGGCCATCATTTTGAAATGCACAATATTAAAGAGGGGCATGACATCAAGGCCTCTGTCGACGACACGTTCCTCAACTATGCTGCAGCTTTTAAGAAAACTAAAACTGCACAAGCAAAAAAAATAAAAAAAAATTATTTTCGTAAATTCAAAATGCAAGCAAAAAGCAATTACCAGATCCCATAATATTCGCCTGTCTATTCATTTTAATGGGAGATGTCCTTGAGCTTTCC
The DNA here is from genome assembly GCA_000966675.3 of Picea glauca. Classification (NCBI taxonomy): domain Eukaryota; kingdom Viridiplantae; phylum Streptophyta; class Pinopsida; order Pinales; family Pinaceae; genus Picea; species Picea glauca. The sequence goes on from JZKD02S1649964.1 coordinate 33,866, forward strand.
ACTTATTAAAACCATCTTTTCAAACCTGTTTGGTCGGTTCTGACTTTTGAAAGCATATTTAATGTGTATTGGGAAGCGCTGAAGGTAGCGCAGATGGAGCCCTATGTAACAGACATTACTACTAATTTTCTATTTTTCTTGACAAGCATATGTAAAACGTATGTAAAGAAAAGTAATTTGAGAATGCTAGTTTCTTTGCATGAGCACTTCAAATTCAAATAGTCCGCAAGTCCGATTGTCAATCTGAATATCGCAGAACTCTCCATGCTATTTGTAGGGCACAAAACAACAAAGATCGAACTTAGAGGCCGCCACCCTGAGAACTTGCGATCCAAAAAATGCTTACTATGTTTTTTGTGTTTTTTGTCCACCAGGATATGTAAAACGTACGTAAAGTAAAATATTTCGAGAATGTTAATTTTTTTGGACATGACGCCCTTCAAATTCAAATAGTTCGCTAGTCCGATTGTCAATTTGTATATCGCAGAACTCTCCGATTGTCAATTTTTAGCTGCCTACCCCGAGAACATGCGATGCAAAAACTGGTTAAGTATGGGATGAGGGCTCCGTGCATGCTTTATATATCTACTTGATAAAATTACATATTTCCTATGTTTAATTTATGTTGTCCAGGAAACCTATAATTTGATAAATTGCAATGTCTTCTGTCCAAGAGCCCTTCTTTTAAAGAAAACTAATTCGGAAATGCTAATGTATACACCATAGTTTGATACAACCTATCCGTGAAGCCACGCCCATAAAATTGTCTTAAGTATCGAACCGAACTGCGGTCGGTCAGAATGATCACAGAAATCTCCATGCTATTTGTAGGGCATGGAACAACAGAAGCCCAATTTTCATCCCGCCACCCTGAGAACCCGAGATCCTTAACTTATGTTGTACAGGGAACCTGTAATTTCATAAATTTTAGTCTCTTCTATCCAGGAGGCCTTCTTTTAAAGAAAACTAATTCGGGAAAGCTAATGTATACACCAAACATGACGTGTCATAGTTCGATAGACCCTATTTGCGAAGCCACACCCATAAATCTGGCTAAATATGCAACCGAATGACGGTCACTTGGAATGATAGGAAAGTGAAAGGGACAGAACAACTATATCCCCCACATAGCAAAAGGCATTCTCATAACTATGAAACCATAGTAACACATAATCCATGGAAAAAGGATCGACAGGTATGAAACATATTTTGAGGCTGACAAACTCTGGTTCAACGCGTAATAGATGCAATTTACATCGCTTGCAATTCTTTAGTCTATTATTTTATCTTAATAACCCCAATTTTCAGCCCGCCACCCCGAGAACCCGCGATCATTAACTTATGCTCTCCAGGAAACCTAACAAATATAATTTACATTGCCTGCAATTCTTTAGTCTGTTATTTTATCTTAATAGTATTTTACGCAAACTGCAGTGCAAAAAAATGTAACCAGAGATCCAACCGTAGATGCATCATCCCAACATTGCAAACCCTGGGAAAACAAGAATAAGCACCAAATAAGAACCCAGCTAAGAAGCACCAAAATGCCCAAGAAACCCAGCTAAGAAGCACCAAAAGGCCCAAGTGCGGGCGCAGGACCGGAACCCTGCAAAGTCGAATCAAGCAAAATAAAAAACACACAGTGAAGAAAGAAGCAAGCAGCAACCACTCCCACAGAAACCAAAACGTGCAAACTGCAACAACACGAACACACAAGCAACAACAACGACAACATGCAAATAAGAAATCAGTCCCATGTAAAAAACAAACATGGACCATTGAACCAACAATGCTGCTAGAGCATATAAATTTTAAAAATGGAAGAAAATGTCTTGTAACAAGCATGTTAACTAACCATTCAACACTACCAAGCCTGTTAGGTAAAAATTTAAGTATGTCAGAAATGCATTGTAAACATTTAAGAAACAAATTCAATGTGGCAGGTCTTTGACGTATCCTAGAAAAAAATTATATTTTTTGTAACAATAGTTCGAAAAACAGAGAATGTATTGCAAAGCCAAACTTTGTATATGCCACCATATCAAACATTGCCATAAATTTACCTAGCATAAAATGCTAAACCAAACATTCGAATTAATGCTAGCATTAATCCACCTTCGACGAATGCATAACAAAATATATGATTCAAAAAAGACCATATACGATCAAATACTTTGGATATGCCAACATATATAACATTGGGAATAGAGAAGCCAACAATAAGACCTCCAATCCCTTGTCCAATCATATCATGACAAATATGGTACTTTTTATATATATAAATCGATGTTTTCAGTTCCCTGGTTCCAACAATAGATAATATGCAAATATTTGTGGTCAAAGGACAGACTAATATGAAGTCAACGATTTATCAATCACTATAGTCCCTCTATGCCTATGAGAGGGACTAATAATTTATCTTTGAACTTTTATTATATATTTAAATATTTGTAGACAGATATTATCACCGTTATATTTAATATTTATATTTATTTTATTTTTAGTTAAATAAGAATGTGTTAGCAAGGGTTATAAAATTCAATTATATATCTTAATTATTATTATTATTTTAATAAAAATAATGATAATTTAATTTAAAATTACAATTAAGTTAAATGTTAAATTGATTTATAAAATATTTTTGCTTCTGGGTTAAAGGATTTCTTATTATCTTCCCATATATGGTATATGGTTAAAAACAATTATTATAAAAAATAATATATTTAAATATTTGTATATACAAATATCTTGTTAACATACTTTAATTTATTGAATATTTATTGACAAATCACATTATAAAGAATTAGAAACTTCAATTATACACTTCAATTCATTATAAAAATTAATAAATAAGTCTAAAGGGGTTGGACTCATTAGTGAGGAATGGAGAGTTTTTCACTGGTGACCAAGGTTCAATTCCCATGAGAGCATCTGACCCTTGAGGTTGTCAAGGGGACACCTAGAGGTAGTGGTCAAGTTTGTAAGGCTTGCATTGCACTCTCCACACACACATAAGTGGATCAAATCCCACCCTTTTTTCATCCTTAGGAATGGAGACTAGCTATTATAACATTCACGATATTTTTATCCTAAGGGTGGTAGGAGAAACGAGGATCCTTTATGTTCCTAAGGGACAAAACAAAATAGAGTTCACTTGGGGATTGGGAGCCACCACAGACAATAAAGTATAGGCCAGGGCAGTGTTTCAAGGTTTGTGTATGCTCAAAGAAAAGGGTATTACTATCGTGATGGTAATGGGGGGCTCATCTATCATTGCCAAAGTCCTCTCTATGTGGATTCCACTTCGAAGTATTGGATTGACCCAAATCGTTCAAAGTTCCTTGGATATGGCCAAAGATCTTGGCAATCTTGAGATTTTCCAAGTGTCAAGGTCTGAAAATAAAAATGCAAATCACCAAGACAATATTGGTGTTCACATGGAGGAAGATTATTTATCCATTAGTAGAGGGGACACATTAACCAAAGCCATAACATGGCATTAATCAATCAAACCTTGATGACTTTCCCTGTGAGCAAGTGTAATTACATGCAAGTTAGAATGGCAGAGGAATTAAATCTCTCACTCCTTATTGTTAATTCCCTATTGGGTTGGGGACACTTGACCTTTGAGCTATACCTCAGCTCAATCTTCTTCCTATATACAATTTCCCACAAAATAAGGGACCTTCTTTGGTTAAGAGTGAAGGAAATGTTTCCCATACTTACATGAGTAACACAAAGATTAACCAAAGAGCCTGTAGCTTGCATATTGAAAGAGTTTGGATGAAGCCAATTGAACATTGGTTTTCCCATTTGGATTTCCAGGGTAAACAATGTCTCCATGTGCATTGATTTATCTCTCTATGTTGTTTATTTTATTTTGTTAACTTACATTTGCAGTCTATTGAAACTTTTGTGTGTGTATTTAATGGTTTCTCTAAATATCTAATGGCTATTATGTTATTTATTTAGGTGATATTTGATTTATCTCTGTAGTGTTGGATTTGTCCTTCACATTTGCAATATTTTATGAGTACATGGATATCCAACAACTCTCTATCATCTATTGTTGGTTGATTTTTGAGATTGGATATCTATGGAGATTGTTATTTGGGTATTGCAATCTTGTAGGGAGTTTCTAAACTGGTTCCATGTGTGAATTTGACTATTAGAAATGAGTAAAAATGCCATTGTGATTTTCCATGGCTACAATGAGTTGCTTGTAGAGTTTTGGAGTGATTCTAGGATTCTTGTAGTTTACTTAGGACCAAATTAGAGCATATCAAACCTATAGAGGTCATCCCACAGGTAATAAAACTGATTTTCCACTATCTACAAGCCATAAGACTATTAATATGAAAAGTGGGAGGTTGTACAAGAACATACAACCACATCCAGATATTCAAGAAGGTTCCATGCAGTCCATATTATCATACACAGATTGGTGGGTGTTTCTCTCTCTCTTGGGAGCATTGAATGAAGGTTGGGACATTGATTAGAGGTTCACTCATATTCCAAGTTATTTTTTTGGAATCTAATGTAATGGTCATCTCCCTTGGCCTATGAAGCATCTTTTACAAAATTGAATTAGTGAGCCATTCCTTGTGTGTGGAGCTAAGCACCCTTTTCGTATGTGTTTGTTGATTGATATTTAAATTATATTGGAGATGAGTTGATCACAAGAGAGATTGGGTTTCAGTTTGAATATATATATCACTAATAATGGTTATTTAACGAAGTTTTTTTCTACATTCAAACATTGCATAGAAAAGCCATCCAAGAAAAAGCATATAGAGGTAATTTATCATTATATATTGCATTCTAGTGTTAAAATTTATGTACAGGGACTTTCGTAGTTGGTAAATTGTCTTTGGAATATGCGTTGGTGAAACATATAAGCTATAAGCCTACCATTTACGGATCAAGTGAGGAGGCCCCTTACAATCCAATATCTACAAAATAGTAAGCACCAATAATTAGACAATTTAAGAAAAAACTTATAATTAATTACATGTGCATTAAATAAGAAAAAAAATATGCAACTAGAATAATCAAAAGACAACAATAATATTACCTCTCTTGTATGGTGGCTTGGCTAGAATAAATAGGATTCTCTAACACCCTTGCCACTCTATCCCTGCATAAGGATACTATACAAAATTGAGGATGTGATCATCGTGATTACCTAACATAGCCAAAACATCTACACCCACAGACCTACATGGGTACTCTAGCTATCCCCCCTTGGGAAACATTCCCCCCCACATGTGCATATGCACATAACTCATTGGCCTAGGAGGGTAGAAGTTGATTTTCAACTAATTATCTATCAAAAATAAATTAAACAACTCTAAATCAAGGGGCAAGAGATGTCTCCTCTCCAACAAGCTATGATGGAAAACTAGAGTAATACAAAATGTCGCAAAATAATAAAAGACCACTTGATTAGTCTATTTCCTGTGAAATAGATTATCTACACAATACATCATAGGGAATTTAATGTATTGAACTTCAATGGTATGGTGTGCTAGTGTTGGGAAATGATAATGAACAAGCACATAATTTCTACTTGTATGAAAGACTGTAATGTCAATTGCACCTCAGTAACTCGGAAGTCATTGGGGTTAGTAATTCCCACACTAACATATCTCTTCACATATGCCAATTGACCCTCTCCTAAAACACTAGGCGATTGATTGGGGAAATAGGTAAATTCCTCCTCCCTCCTAGATATCTCAATGATGAAATAAAAATCCTCCTCTATGGGTTGGTACCACAAAAGAGACCAACCCTTAAGGATTTATTGTCATGATAAAAAATACATATCAATTATGACAATAAGTGTGTGTTTCCCCTAAGGGAGTTATCCTCCTCATAGAACTTGATGAGCCAAAATCCCTTCAAAGGGTGCAAGTCTAAGGTGTAATAGGATGATGAAACGGTTAGGAAACTATCCTCCCTAACCCCTCACGTAGGTAAAATAATATATTTTCCATGTAATAAAGGCCAATATTATTAAGGCCTAGTAATAAGGAAGAATAAGTCAAATGTAAGAAGACCTAATAGAATCTTCCACTTCTAGAAGATATTCCTCTATATTGTTCTTTTGGTAGATATATTTAGTATAAATAAGAGTCGAGGGTATGAGAAGTTTTGTCTTGAGAATTATTGCAATAGAGTGTTGCTATGTTGGAGGTTTCCCCCTCGAAGAGGCAAGTGAACATTGTTTCCTATCAATAAAGGTATTATTTTGGTGTTGTGGTTTCATCTATTGTATTGTTCCACTATTATTCTATGCAATATTTATGTTTTCGGCTATTATAATAGATCTGGTACCTTACAAGTGGTATTAGAGCACATTGCTTGGAAGAAAATTGTGGGTTATTTTTTTTTTCAGAGTAGAGACGTATTCCGACATCTTAAATCCATAGAGATATGCCATTTATTACATAAATCCATGGCCGAGGAAGCATACACACAAGAAATACAAGTGGTACTTAAGAGGACATTATTGGCCACCCTTGTAACCCCTGTTGGTACCCCTTCGAGTGGTAGCACATCAAACATCACATGTATATGGGTCAACCTAGATATCTTGAAGCCCTCCAAAGATAAACCAATGGGGCCGCCTGACTGCTATAGTTCCATCGAGAACAAAACTCAAGAAGATACTCTCTAGTACCTTGGTAGTTAGGTAGTACGGATAAGGGCACAGTCTAGCCTCCTTAGTTGATTCCATGAGATATTGGGTCAACTACTACTATTGGACCCTGCACATATATCAGAGAGCTATAGCATAGGGAAGACCCTTGTCTATAGAAACCCTGAATACCCTAAACCTTGGGATGGAAACAAAAACAGACCAGAAAATATATATTGTCGTGCAACTTTACCTCCTACATTCTGGTTGCGGAATTACTACACATTTTTTCCTTTTAAGAATTTGGGCCTTTCAACACAAAAATATTCTTCAGATCGGAGTATAACTCCGCAGGAGTAAAACAAAATGAGTCTAGATCCTGCCTGCACTAGTATTTGAGCCCTATCCCATTGGATTCCTCTCTTCACCCTGATCATAATCATATCTATCATTTTTCAACATTTTGTTTTCCGTGGATTTAACCTCCTTTCGCCCCCCTTATTTGGGACTTAACCCATTGTATTCCCCTCGTCTCCTTGATCTTCATGATACCTTCACCCATAACCCATTTTTTTTTTGGTACCACCCACCCCTTTCTAGTTCCCCCCCTTCATCATGACCCACACTCGTAGCCAAGAACTTGAAGTCTTCCTCAATACCTTGTTCTTTGATTTCGCAAAGGCCCAGAAGGAAGTATAGTAACTCAGTGACAATATTACCACCCTCAATAAAAAAATGCATTCCACCATATATGCCAAAATGGAAACCTTGAAACAATACCTCTCTACCCATATTTAATCCTTCGCTGGCTAGATGTGTGCTAAGCCGAATATTACTGGAGACCTTACCTCCTCTGACCCACCTTTTCACCCTGAAGGTGAAACTTCCTCCAATTCCCATAATTTTCAGCCCCATCACTTTCAACATGACCTATGCCTTCTGCGAGTGGATGTGAACAAATTTGATGGGCTAATATCCCACCAAATAGGTAACTCAAATGGAACATTATTTATCTTTGTATGACATTACAAATGAGTTGGAAAAACTTTGGTATGGTGTTCTCCATCTAGATCAAGAACGTTGGAAATGGAGAAAAAATTCCCTCCAAGGTTATGTGTCTTGGAAACAATTTGTTACAGAGCTTTATGAATGCTTTTACACTGACACCCACCATTTATGCCATTTTAAAAAGTTGAAACAATATGGCATAGTGGAAGACTTTATAATTTGTTTTGAGCGATTGGATTTCTGCACAGAGGGTATGTTTGATGCTTTTTTCCAAGAATTCTTTATTAGTGGTCTCAAGGATGATGTATGTTCCCACGTCCTCATGGATCTCCCCCAGATTTGGGTGGAAGCTACTAAAATAACTAAGGAATCATAACATGTTGTCTCTTCTCAAACCAGAAAACCCTCCTTTATTCCTCACCCTAAACTAATCACTTCTTCTCATCCTTCCACTCCACTAAAGATCCAGAAATTGACCTCGGAAGAAATGGTTGAATGCCAAATCAAGGGCCTTTGTTATAATTGTGATGAAAAATATTTTCTTGGGAACAAGTGTAAGGGAAAAAATATTTTTATGGCCATCTCTGAGGATGTTTTTGAAGAAGAGGTCGAGGCTCCCCCTATGGCTGAGTCACCGGAACCCACAGACTTGACTCCTCCCTCAGAAACCCGAGAAGTTGAACTGGTCACTTCCCTAAATGTTCTCACTGTATTATCTACTCCCCAAACCCTAAAACTAATTGGTTACATTAAGCATCGAAAGGTCATCATCCTTGTTGATAGTGGAAACACCCATAATTTTCTTCATTGCCACATTTCCCAAGAAACTAATTTCTACATCCGAGAAGTCAACAACTTTCAAATCATGATTGCCAATGGCAGGTCCATGAAATGAGGGGGGATTTGTGAAAATGTGTGTCTCCAAATTGGCCAATACCACATGAAATTGTTGAAAAACAGGACTGTGGAGCAATAAAATAAAACAAATGCGGAAACAAAACACATAAGATACACAATACAAGAGAGACACGGATTTATGTGGTTCACCCAGTGTGGTCTATGTCCACCAGAGAAATTGTTAGGTCCTTCCTTTATTATTATCCAGCAAATGAAGGGATACAACCTACAACAAAACCCATTGTAACTTCCTCTTCTTTCTCTCACAGTCTCCTCTCTCAGAATA
>JZKD02S1649964.1:58917-102253 GCA_000966675.3 Picea glauca
GACTCATGAGGGTTCTCCAACTTCACATGGCCATAACTCTCTAACCGTGAGGAGTTATGTGACGTTCCACATACCATTGGAAATGGAATGACATGTAATATCCATATAGAATATTCTTTCCTTCAAATATATCAAAACTCATACCATTATCCATCAAACAAACTTGGGTTTGTTACCCAAACTTGAGTTCTCCAACTTCTCATGGCCATAACTCTCTAACCGTGAGGCGTTATGTGATGTTCCACATACCAATGGAAATGGAATGACATGTAATATTTATATAGAATAGTATTACCTTCAAATATATTAAAACTCATACCATTATACATGAAACAACCTTGAGTCCATTACCCAAACCTTTTTGCTATCGGAATTTTCTACCAGACTTTCTCCAAGGGTTGAAATCAATCACTAAGGGTTGAAATCAATCTAAAATATCACTCTCCAATGGTTTAAATCAATGACAACCAACAATCCATACCAACTATCCATCAACCTAAGCCAATTGTCTGACATACATGCAGTTAAGATATTACGACATTATAACTTACTCTGCAAAACTATCGTGGTTGCAAATATCAATACATTTCAATACGTCCTTAATAGGCGTATCATAGGGGGGAATACAATAAGTGGAATGTTATTTATCAATAATTTGATCTCGATTTGTCTTCTGCAAAGTCCAAGAAATCATTAGTTTTTGCAGAAATGATGTCTGACTTCCCTAGACTGGATGAGGATATTTTTCATGATGATTCATTTGTGGATGAAAATATCTTCCTTATCCTGTCTTCAGACCCCTAGTATGGAGATATTTTAATATACCTTCAAACCCTGAAGTTCCCCCAACATATGTCGAGAGACAAACAACAACGTGTACATCATTAGGCTAAAAACTACCTTTTTATCGATGACACTTTGTATCGTCGAGGGGTGGATAATATTTTACATTGTTGCTTGAATGAAAAGGAAGTTGAGGTTGTTCTGAATGAATCTCATACTGGGGAGTGTGGTGGTCATTTATCCGGGCTTGGGATAACCCAAAATATATTTCAAGCTGGTTATTTTGGGCCGTCAATTTTTAAAGATTGCATTGAAGCGGTTAAGAAGTGTCACCCTTTCTAGGTGTTCGCTCGGAAAATACGCTTGCACCTAGTTGTCACTATTAGTCCCTTCACCAAGTGGGGGGTGTATTTCATGGACTGCAACCTAGCCTCGGCTAGGGGGAACCAACATATTATCGTGGCTGTGGATTATTTTACTAAATGGGATGAGGCCATGCCTGTCGTTAAATCCAATGGTAAGACTGCATCATTTTTCATGTTCAACAAATTATAGCCCGGTTTGGAATCCAAAGAGATATTGTTAGTGATCATGGCCGTCACTTCTAGAATGAGATGATGAAAAAATTGGCATTTAAACTAGGTTTACACACGGTCGTTCTTCCCCTTATTATCCCCAGGCAAATGGATAAGTAGAGGCTGTGAATAAATCTCTAAAGAGCATTTTGCAAAAAAATGTCATCTAGAGTAAATCTAACTGGCGTGTGATGCTTTACACTGCACTTTGGGAATACTGAACCCATTGTAAATACTAAGAGGGGGGTGAATGAATATTTAGAGCAATGAGTATTTTTGAACTTGTACTTCAATCAGATCATGTATTCAATTTATATCCAATCATCAATGAAGACTATCCAATGAAAAATGAAGAATAGTATAAGAGATACACTGATACACCATGCACAATATATAAGAAGTAATCATGTATTATTGTTCAAAGGAGGTAATGACTTCCAAAGGTAGCTACAACTTCCAAATATAAAGGGAGGGATAAACCTCGAAAAGGAAGATGCAATCCTACAATATCAAGAGAGGGTTGACCTCTCCATCCTTGCCCCTTCCTTCCACCCAGAAATATGAGAAATAACAAAACTTTACATTAAACTATCACCATCAACCAACCATCACATAGAACCTGATAATTCTTCCCAAGACTTCTTCAACTTCCACAATTCTTCACTTCTTGGAATACTCTGATCCTGTAGATAATATTACTCAATGTATTCTTTGAAACTCTTCCAAGTTTCACTCCTTGTTCATTAATAAATTTATGTGTGTTTAAAAATGAATGTATAATGAGATGTATTTATCCCCTTTATGTCACTTCCTTTTAACATTAGGGATGACATGTAGTTTCTTCTTCAATTCACATTGTCATATTCAAAAATTCATTTCTCCTCAATCGTGAGGATCCACGTGACATGCTACATACCACTGGAAGCGGCATGAATTATACTATCCATCCATGGGTGTTGTATCTGCATGTGTAATTTCCTTCATTTCTATCTACTTAGATCAATTGTGGGGTCCAAAAGCCACGACTATGGTTGACATCAATGACAACAACCAATCTTCTGACAATATCCCCCTTTGGAATTGATGGCAACACACATGCTCCCCCTATTCTCATGCTCTTGGTTTCTCTCCCCGTTTGACATCAATGGAAAAGGGTGGGGATAATCTCCTTGAGTTCAATGGAAAAAGGTAACTCTCTTCTTTGGGGTTGCTCCCCCTAAAAATATAACACTTAATAACACTTCATTTTTATTTCTGGTCTTTTTCTTCGTTCAATATCTTTTGTGTGTCTTCAATCTTATTTATATTCTCTTGGTCTAGAATGTATATGTTACTTGGTCTTCTTGTTGCAGTTGCAACCAATCTTCCTGAACCTTCTTCTTTGATTTTTCATCTTCGTGAGTCAAACGTGAGAGTATATCCTTGATCACACATTTTACTAACACTGAGGAGATTATGCTTCAAGTCTTCAACCAATAGGACATTCTTCGCTTTTACATTTTTTATTCCAAGATATACTACACCTTTTCCAAGTATTTTGGTATATGAGTCATCTCCAAATGCAACATTTCCACCCTTTCTCTTCAAGCCGATGAATTTGTCTTGATCCCCAATCATGTGTGAATAACATCCATTGTCTATGTACCATTCATCTTCTTCTTTACATTCTTTAGTGGTCAATGCTATTCGACAATATTCATTGTTTGGAATCTCTTTCCTTCTCCATATTTTGGTTGGAATATGGACATTTGGCATAGGATCATCTTCAGTCATATATCTGCAATCTTGTGCTTTATGACCAAGTTAATTACATTTGTAGCATACAATATTTTTTTCCATCAATGGGGAAAATGAATTATAAATTATGTTGAAAAGTCCACGATCATTTCCATATATTTTATTTAGAACATTAATGTTTTTTGGATATTTGTTTCTTCCATTGATTCTGCAATTAATTTCCTTATGTCCAAAATTTTTGCAAGTATAACAATGACCAAGAAAGAAATTTTGATACCTGGGAGTAAGAGATCTTCTTTGTGATGTAGTCCATCTAGGTTCACGATCTACTCTTATGTAGTTTCCTTCATACCAAGTGAATATTTATTTTTTTTTGAAGGTATGAGGTCTTATTGGATATTCATCTCTTCTGTAATCATTCCTTCTTTCTGGCATCTTGGTCTACTTCTCATCAATTGTCTGTGTGGAGCTTTCTTCAAGATTTCTGTTGGAATTTGTATCTTATTTGTATGAAGTTTCACCCATGCATCCAAGATGTGTTAAGTCTTTTGGTACCTGAGAGTTTCTTAATATCTTCCTTAATGAGACAACTTCTTTTTCAAGTTTCTCACAATCTTCTTCGTTCTTCATCATCTGGACATTTCTTACTTCTTCTATTCTTCTTGCTGCTTTGAGTAGAGTCTTCAAGGAAATGGCTTATTGTCTTAGTTTATCAAAGCCTTCTAATTTTTTATGCAATATTTCAATTTTCTTTTCAAAACTACCCAATTCACTTCTTAGTTTTCTATGCGTGTTTTTGAGCTTGTTATTTTCAATCTCAACATGAATCATTTTTTCAAAATTCTCATGCTCTTGTTGAACCATTTTTTATTCTTCTATTTTAGAATTGTATTATTCTTCATTGGACTCTTATTCTTTCTCAGTATCATCTCTTTCAATTTTTGGATAAGGGAATTCATGTTCAAGATGTCCTACTCCTTCACAATTAAAACAAAAGAACACACCTCTAAGAATTTCTTCGACATGTGAGTTTCAACTTCCTTCAACTTATTTTGATTTTGGATTTGCATAAATATCTTGTACCTTATCCCAAAGATCCTTTTCTGATGCACATGATCCCACCTTGGATTTTACTGAATCATTCAATCCATCAAGGATAGTATCCATTGCCAATTTGTTGTCTTCCATTTCTACTTAATATTTTCCTTCCAGTGGTTAAACTGTTCTGAAGGCAACCTACTTTGAAATCAATTGTTGGAAATACTCAGAGGGGGATTAATTAGTATTTAGAGAAATCAATATTTTTGAACTTGTACTTCAATCAGATCATGTATTCAATTTATATCCAATCAACAATGAAGACTATCCAATGAACAATGAAAAATAGTATAAGAGATACACCAATACACCATGCACAATATATAAGAAGTAATCATGTATTATTTTTCAAAGGAAGTAATGAGTTCCAAAGGTAGCTACAAATTTCAAATATAAAAGTGGGGATAAATCTCCAAAAGGAAGATACAGTCCTTCAATATCAAGAGAGGGTTGACCTCTCCATACTTGCCCCTTCCTTCCACCCAGAAATATGAGAGATAATAAAACTTTACATTAAATTATCAGCATCAACCAACCATCACATAGAACCTGATAATGCTTCTTGAGACTTCTTCAACTTCTGCAATTCTTCACTTCTTGGAATACTATGATCCTGTAGATAATATTACTCAATGTATTCTCTAAAACTCCTCCAAGTTTCACTTCTTTTTCATTAATAAACTTGTGTGTAGTGAAAAATGAATTTATAATGAGATGTATTTATACCCTTTATGTCACTTCCTTTTAACATTAGGGCCGACATGTAGTTTCTGCTTCAATTCACATTTTCATCTTCAAAAAATCATTTCTCCTCGATCGTGAGGATCCACGTGACATGCCACATACCACCAGAAGCGGCATGAATTATACTATCCATCCATGGGTGTTGTATCTGTATGTGTAAGTTCCTTCATGTGTATCTACTTCGATCAATTGTGTGGTACAAAATCCATGACTATGCTTGACATCAATGCACCAACAAATCTTCCAACAATACTTCCACCAGTTTCTCACCATTTCAATTAAGTACACGGTGTGGAGTCGATTATCCCTATTGAATGTGAAATCCCATCCATTAAATTGGAAATCCTGCTCTAAATTGAGATGAATGATCTTGAAGAATGCCTCATACACCTAGAGCACATCAATGAGCAACGTCGAGATTCCTCGAAGGTTATCGAAGTGAATAAACAAAATGTTAAGTTTCAATATGATAAGTATGTGTGTCCCCAATAGTATGTTGAAGGTGACTTGGTTCTCCTTTATGACCAAGCCAACGAACCACTAGGGGCAGGAACATTCAACCCCATGAGGTATGGTCCTTATATCGTGTGACATGTCCTTGAGAAAGGAGCCTACGAATTAGAATATTATGATGGGAACATGCTGGACGAGCCCAAAAATGGGATCTACCTTAAAAAGTATTACGCTTGAGCCCTAAAATGCGGGCATGACCTTTGTACATTTGTGTATATACTTGTTTTCTTTTCTCTTTTGCATCATAGACTTTCTTATTGAGTTTTCCATTGGTTGGAAGATGTCAATGGAGTGTTCGGTATAATTAGGATTCACAGATAGTGCCAGTCGTCATACAAAAAACTTGTTTTCCACTGCTTGGATTGTCTATTCACCTGAGGGACAACTGGTTTATTCAAGTGGAGTTTGTCTGGAGCCATCAACGAATAATGTGGCTGATTATAACACCGTTATAGATCTATTAAGCAACACCATTTCACATGGTGTTCTATATTTGGAATTTCTCCTGGAATCCCAATTAGTTGCATGTCAGTTGAACGACAATTACCATGTGAGATATCCTACTTTACTATGATGATTCCTACATGTACGAATTTTGGAACAATACTTTGATTTTCTTACTTATAATCACATCCCTAGAAGTTCTAATCAAGTACCCTATGCATATGTTAATTACATTTTATATTGGAAATTTTCACATTTATTCAGTCATCCATTTTTAAATATATAAGTTGAGTCAAATACCAGATGTTTTTTGTTCACCTTTATCAGATTGAAAAACACAGAAAAATGAAATATATAAAAACTAATTTTTTATATAGTTTTTTCCTATGGACTAATAGCACAGTGAAAGACCTGGTTTTTTTAGGGTTTTTAAACATATTTCCAGCATCATATTGTCTATTGTGACTTCGACAGGTATATTCCATCATCGACATATAGGTTAGTTTATCACCCTGATTTTAATTTCTGCATCATCCTATGACTGTGATTCATATTCCCTAGGTACAAACCCATTTATTAGTGACACACAACCTTCTCACTACTACTAGAAGTGTTTCTATTAAGTGGTAGAGACTTACCAAACATGGGTACCCTAGTTAGAACCATTTTGTCATTTGGTTCCCACGCAAAAGTTACTCCATAGGACAGAGAGTTCCTTATAGTCCCAATATGAATTTGTGTTCGAACCCCATTTTTCTTACTTAATATCATTCTCAATACTACCTATGGAAATCCCCCCAAGTCTTGGTTAATCTCTTTTCCGACTTTCGAAAAAATGAAAATATTTCCAAGTGAACTTGTCTCTTTCACACTCGTTAAATCATTTTGAAAGGACGTCTATTTGGTATAAGTTTAACCCTTTTCCAGACGAAGTGAAATATTTATGAAAAAACAATACTCTAGTCGCCATTAGATAGGAGAGTTCTACTAGGTATTTGTTAGACAACAAAATGTCAAACTTAAGTGTCATTCCTATTTACACCTAAGTGTCACAAGTGTCATAAAAGTGTCATATGCACCTTGCTAAGTGTTGCATACACCTTGACACCATGAAAGAACATTTGTCACAATCCCTAGTCAATGTGGAGGAGAAATATATCATACGAAGGTCAAAATACTATGTGCACATGAATTATTTATTAATATTCATAAAAAAGAAACTAATTTAGTGTGATAATCCACCTCACATTTAGTTTCCTAATCTCAAGGAGAGGTTGAGAATCTCATGGATGGTTGGGATATTTTATCAAACCAAAATCCTAATTTGGTGGATCTTGAGAGATATTTCCTCCTTAAAATCCTTGAGAGATATTTTCTACCTAAAATCCTTGAGAGATATTTTCTCCCTAAAAATATTGGAGATCCCATTTTAGTGGATCTAGTGAGTGATATTATCCATGGTGGTTAATCCTCCAAATCCTATATAATGAGGGATTTCCATGGCGAAGGGGGGACAGACAAATATATCAAACTTATGATCTTGGGATTCATGCAAGGGTCTGGATGAGGAGATCTTGGAGGAGTGCTACATCATCATCCATGATTGTAATCATTCTCTTTGGGTTCTCATTTTAATATACTTGGCATATTTCCTTCAAGCCTGTGTATTCTTGCATTTGCTTGTCTACTATTCCTTCAATATTTGTAGATGAATTTGCTTGATCTAATCTTGTAGAGTAGTAGTTCTGTGTTTCTATTTGTTGTCTATTGAATTACAGGTATCAAGTTGTGTTAAGGAGTTTGGATACCAAGATCAGATTAGAAGCAGTGAGGAACAACTTCGAAACTAGGTGCATCACACCTTTTCTCCCTCTCTCTTTTTATGATTAGTTAAACTAAATTCAAAGGGATGTTAATATCCACTTGTGTTTTTCTGTATTGGTATTAGGGGTTTGTAATCCAAGGGAAAGTTCACCTGTCCATAGGGGAATATTTCTATAATAGAAATTGGTGATTCCACTTGGGAAGGACATTGATTTGTCTTTCCTTGGATCGTCTAAGATTTTTCCCACCTTTAGATATTATTTGTTGTTTGTTTTTGATCTAATTCCCTTTCTCTCTTCTTCATTGAATTTTCCATAGAGTCCTTGGCAAAGTTTTCTGAGTTTTTATCCTTTTTTCTGAGTTTTTTGGAAGGGCAACGCTCCTATACTATGTACACCAGAGAATTGATATAGGATTAACACTACCCTGTAGTGTATACCAAAGAAATGTAGCACTCTTTCCCTTTGGAAACATGAGCATTGATCTCCTTTTCTAGGTTTTTCTTCCCCTTTCTACTCACTTTTTCTCAGTCTGATTCTAAGGGTATTTTTTCTTAGAGACCTTTGAATACTCTTAACATTTTTTTGATAAGAGTTGGGAATTTATCACTCATTTATGTTTATCCTTTGATTCTTCAAATTTTCTCTTAGTTGTGGTCCCCTTGGGTTAACAAGATGCCTTGGGTAATTTTTCCTTTTGAGTTTATCTAATCTTCATCTTGTAAAGCTTTTAGATTGCTTGAATGTTTAGGACTATTCATCAACTAAGGTTTGCAAGGGTTGTTTGGTATTGAGCCTTCTTCTCTTCATTTTAAACATCTCACTTTTCGGGATGATTAAGACTCTTATGACAACCTAGATTGATTTATGTTTCTTGCTTCTCTTCATTTGAGGATTTTCATGGGTGTTTGTCTTCTTTCTCTTTTGCATCATTGATTTCTTGATTGAACGAGTTATCATACTTGTTTATTTTAGTTCTCATTATCCTTTGAGTGCATTCTTTTTTTCAAATCCTTTTTCTTCATGTATTTTGTATCTGTATCTGACTCTTTCATTTTGATTGAAAGTAATGAAGCATTAAAGGATTTGCATTTGCTTTCTTTTAAAATCAAATAAAGAAGATAATTATGTTTTTTCTTTTGGGTAGTGTAGTAGATTGCATTTATAAAATTGCATTTGGGAATTGGGTGTTTTTTTTGAATAAATTTGAACCTCTTATCCATCCCGTATGTAGGATTCATTGAAGAAACAACTTGTATCTTATTATTTTGCGTTCTTTTGGAGTCGAGTCTAAAACATCATAAGTTTCACTTTCGCACCCTTGAGTAAACAACAACCCTAAAATGAAGCTTGTATAAAAATGATCAGACACATTTATATTATCTGGTAGCGAACCTACATTATCTTAAAGTGTAGGGATTTGGAATAGGTTGTGAGGATAACTTTCCAAATCCATCAGATAAACATAGAATCTTGTGCTAGGGAGAAATAAATACAATTGTTCCTATAAGCATAATCGGGATCCCCCTCTCACATAGGGGTTAGAAACGAGGTCGGGTGTAGAAGAGGAGCGAAGATTTACCCTTTGAAGCTTAACCCACATAGCGGAAAGATCGTATATTGGGGGTTCTTCCTGAGAAATGACTAGTTTCATTTTGTCTCAGAGATTTGTGAATCCTAAATCTGTTCGAGGTTCTCAATAGTATTTCGGTCCACTTGTCTTTAGTTCTCTTGAAGAATTTTGGATTTTTTATCCTTCCCATATGTTCCTTTCCAAATTTCAATTGTACCCACTTGGAGGATGACTGCGAGTTGGTAACCTTAGTGGCCTATATCTGTAGGGTTGATACACGAGGTGATGGTGAAGGGGAGTCTTCACCGTACCTAGGTCAGACATTGGTCAAACTCACTCGGGCTCCTTGGATGGTACAACCATGGGTAAAACCATGTGGGAAATTCACCAAGGCGTAAGTACGTTAAGCAGCTCGCCAATGTATTTGATCCACCCACTCTATCCTATCCCCTTCCTATATTGATCTCGCAATGTTGGATTTCATCACCAACTAGTGGTTTCATTGTGGGAAGGTTTGTTTGATTGCTTGCTTCTTAGATTTTTAGCATGTGTTGTTTTTTTTCCTTAGTAGACCTTAGGTCGTTTCAGTGTCAATCATGTCAATTCATGGGAGTACCAATGAAGGAACCCCTTTTCCCAAGGAACCTTTCACCTTTCCTTCTTTTGGAAACACTGGTCCTCCGTTCATTTCCACATTGAGTCTTCCAGGAATCACCATCGGATTATTGGTTTGGTTTCTCCCCACTCCATTGTTCTCTACTTTTCCTAGTGCTTCAGATGTAAGCACACCACCCACAAATCAAACTCATATTTATATTTCTCCTTCTTCATCTGTCAGGTCTCCTTCCCTTTTTCCTTCTTCACCTAGTGAAATCTCTAAAGCAAGTAGCCAGGTTGATAAGAAGAAGAAGAAATGGAAAGGGAAGAAGAAGAAGAATCAGAGAGAGGCCAAGACTCCAACTGCATCAGGTCATGTTGGATCCAAGCAATCAAGGACTGTTAATTGTACTGGGATTTTTGATAAAGTCAACAAGTCTAAAACAAAGAATCCTAAACCCAAATTCTATTGCAAGCTTTGTAAGGGTGACCACTTTCTGAGGGATTGCCTTGGTCTCGCCAAGGTCTTAGAAATGTGGTTTTCCACATCATCAACCCCTATTGAACATTCTAGTGATGTTAAGTTTGTTAAGAATAATAGAACTGTGGCCATTCCGATCAATCATGAAAACCCCAACCACAAAAGTCTTTTTAATAATAATAGAACTGTCAAATTTCCTTATATGTTATGCAAAGGTGATCATTACTCTCACGTTTTCTCTCGTATGGATGAGGATTCTTATATTTTGGAAAATATTCAACTTCCAACTGGTTATCATAAGATCTCTCTGAAACTGTCATTAGTTGACGGAATAGTGTTGGGCCCTTTGTTTTGATGAATAGAAGTTGTGCACGACACATTGCAGCTTCATTTTGGAGAATAGAAGTTGCACAAGCTGCTAAAGGAATGGAAAACAGACTAAGGAAAGAAACAAAAAGTGGTTGTAAGGACAGTGCAACATCAGCTTTGAGGAAATAAGTTGCAACAAGATCAAGAAGAAGAGAGAATTCTCGAGTTTTCAACCAACAAAACTAAAGATTGGATCATATATATGAGACTGATAGGATTGTAAAAGGTTGGATGGGTTGGAGTGTTATTGTTTTCTAGGTTTGTTATAATTGATGTTGTGACAAGATTCACTATTGTAATGGACCATACTGTTAGCATAAATGAGTTTTGGAGATCTGAGAAATAACCAAACGATCAATGTATAAGAGTTTGGTATCATTAATATAATTGGAGGCCCAAATTTTGAATATATATCATGTGTATTTAGTCTTACACATGTATGGAATGTTTCTTTGTATTATATTTTATGTCTGATATATTTAAATGCTTCTTTATGAATGGCGACACAACTCAGTTTCTTTATTCCCAGTTAGGAATTGCTCAAAACTATTACAGGTTTAATATATCTTGCACAAAGACTACAATGAGTCTTGATAACTCGGAGGTTTGTCTAAGTATTCTCCTTACCCTTCCCTCTCTTTCTTGTCTCGTTTTCACTTTAGGCCAGACTTATTCCCTCCTGGGAAGATGAAAATTCCAGCACTCTAGACTACTTTGGTACCTTTTGTTGGTAACCTAAGAAGAAACCTGGTGTGAACAATTTTGCGCCAAAAAAATGGTTTCGTTGCTGGGACAAATTCTTTAAAAGGGAACATATGAGGAGAATGCTTATGTGGATCTATAGATATGATATTTGGAAATGGAGAGAACAAAATTATGACGCCTTTATATGGAAGGAAGTGGATTTGTGAGGTAAAATAAAGATAGATACAAGAGATTTTGTCTTTTACTCAGAAAGATCGAGGGACCAGTTGAGATATTCTGGGTAAAATTTCCAAAAGAAATATTCCATTGGATAGATCGGCTCCACAAAGATCCATAATTCCAAGAAAGTGTCAATAAAATATGTTTCTGGGATAAAGAGAAGATCGCAACACTTCATCGGCTGAATCACCAGATCTCCGCTCTTGCATATGTTCTCCGCTTTAGGCATATGATATCCTGTTGGAAAGGTATTGTCGAGGAGATTCATTTTGGGGCCTCAATCATGCTATAGGCTATCATTGAGAATTTCGATCCCGAAAAACCTTCATTTGGGCCCTCAAAATGGCCCCGGAAGTTAAAACTGCTAAAAATAGTAAATTGCCAAAATTGCCAGAAAACTGTTTTGAGCCAATTGGAAAAGGTGGGTGGCAACAGATATCCACCTAGATCAGAGCCTTAAAGAGAGCCACCATTTTTGAGAAGTGGTGGCGTGAAAAGGTAAATAAAGCAGCGAAGCAGTCCAAGGTGTGCGGAAATAAATCGAATCAAGAGGAATAGATGAAAGAAATAAGGAAGAGTTGAGGAAGGTAAGAAGACAAGAAAGACTGACCAGTCTAATATTAAAGTAGAGAGAAGCACAGAGAGGAGGGATTCCCCATATGGAAGGACAATAAGAGGAAAGCGTAGAAGCAAGAGAAGACAAAGAAGGTCTAGATCTTGCAAAAGATAGAGAAGATTTAGCCCCGATATCAGGAAACATCGAGAATAAGGTAGAGAAGGTCTCTTCAGAGGAAGAGAACGAGACCCCCCAAATCAAAGAAACCTGCCCAAAATTCAGTGGAACCAGCCCCGAATCACCCGTCCCTGAGGTGTCTTCTATACCCGTGGTAAATTTTACACTGCCTACTTATGATATTTCTATTCCATCGCATCCAGCTATTCAGAGTCAATTTGTAGGTGTAAATGCTGGGAGGATATTGGGATGCCCAGACGTATCACAACCAGGACCGTTAGGTTTCATTCTAATAGGAGTAGTGAGACCCACAATGGATGGAAATATGGGAGGATCGATTGCCTGATACCCATAATTTTGGGGTAAAGGGGATGAGGATGTAGAGCAACATTGGTTCTTATGTGAGGCCATTTGGAGATCCAGAGGGACTCTCGATGCAAAAACTTAGTAGAGTTCCAGACTAGTTGAGGAGTCATTCTCTCAAATGGTACATGAAGGCTATTGAACCAGGGCTACAAGGATAAGCGTTCACCCTTGGCCAAGTTCGTTTGAAGTTCATCACCAAATTCAAACTACCTTGGTTAGAGAAACAAACTCTCTCTGAGTTGCGAGAGATTCAACAAAGCGAAGGAGAATCTTCCTGGGAGTACAACCTAAAATTTAAAGATGCAATTGGGAGACTTGCACATCCAATTCATGAGGATCACCAGAGGGAATGGTACATCCAAGTCTTAATGTAAGTTTTAAACCTGTGAAGTAACTCATTGCATATAAATTCTTAAGCAAAACAAAAATTAATCAATGGCTCATACACAAAGTACACAGAGATTTTATACCGGAAACCCTCTACCAGGAAAACCTTTCTTATATTCATTATATAAAATTTCACCATTCACCATACAATATATACAATGTTTTTAGGTATTCCATAGACACCAAAACCCTAATCCCTTAATTCAGGATTAATTTACAAATCCGCTAAAAATAGCAAAATCCGCTAAAAATAACAAAAACCGCCCAACACGTCACACGTAGTTGTCGTATCTGACGTGCCCACACACACACATGCAAATAATATAACACATACCCAACACTTAATACCGCTGACGAGAATTCCTTTAACACAACAACAGATAGCCACATTAATAGACACCTTGGAACAATCGATGAAGATAGAAGCCATGGTAGGTTGTCCAGGGAATCTTAGGATGACCAGGCCTCCAGTAGATGCAAATTTGTCACAACTCTAGGGACAAATATCGACGCTAATAGAGAAGATTCAAGAATTAACCACACAAAGACTAGGACGACCTTAGGTTTGGTGCACATGATGTTACATAGAAGGGCATCTAGAAAATGAATGTTTGTGCATGAGGAGAATGGGACCCTCTTCAGGACCAATGGGAGGAGTTGCGCAAGTCTCTGTGACTCCACCATTCCATAAACTGGGGCTATACAATACCTTCCCAGGCGCTCAATCCTCTTAGACATCTGAGTATTGTGATATTTTTTGGACACATGGGCATGCACCGAGGTAGTGTACTATTATGCAAAAGTACATGACTATGCCCAATACAATACACTATGATTTTTGCGCATATATGATCCATGCCAAAAATCAATGTAGAGATTTGGATGCACTTGCTGACAGATTAGATCGAATGACATTCAGAATAAATGAAGCCTCCCAAGGACTTGGAAGAGACCAGGGAGGTGGGGCCGAAGGTGGATTTAGAGGAGGTAGAAATGGAGGAAGAGGGCTGAGCCGATGCTACAATTGAAACGAAAAAGGTCATTTGGCCAGAGACTTCCCTCACCCAAGATGACCATGGTGATATCACTGCAGGAATAATGTGCACGCAACTGAAGACTTCCCTGAACTGATCGCAAAGTGGGAAGATCGAGTTTGTCAATGAGGAGATAATATAATAATATCATAATTAAAAAGGGGAATCAAGGGAAAAACACCAAATATTAACATCATCACTTGTGGAGGAGCCAAGACTGGGGAAGACACAAACAATAATCCCAAGATTCAGAAAGCTATTCCCAAAGATGACAGGTATGATCCTATGAAACAAAAGTTGTTTTTCAAAAATGCAAAAGAAATATTTAGAAGCATCCACACTTTGGAAATAATTGAGAATCCTCCTAGAGTCACCTCTCAACCTAAACTTGCGCAAGCCGCTACCTCACCACCAACACCTAGAAATTCTACAATTCCAAGGAGACACCATGAGTAGTCTCAAAGTGTAATCAATCTCTAGTTTCAATTATTCTTTGATATCCTAGAGGATGACCAACTTACCTAATATTTGGAAATGAGGGAACCCTAGAAGCCATAGTAAGAACCAACCTCCCTGAGAAGAATACCCAGAGGATACAAAGAAGAAAGGTGCGAACATGAAAAGAATTTAGGTTAGAATCCCAACTAGATGATTTTGAAATTAAAGACGTCATGCTAGATTTTGGGTCAGATGTCAACATCCTACCAAAAATACCTAGGAAGGTTTGGGAAAACCTAATTTAGTATATTCCTCCATCCAATTGAGAATGGAAAACCAGTACTGCATTTTCCCAGTAGGAAGGATGGAAAATGAGGAAATAGATGTTGTGAGAGTTAATACCACAACCGATTTTGAGGTAATTGAAATCATGGGAGATAAGGATCCCTACCCTTCTCTACTTGGAATTGGTTGGGCATAGGAAAACTATAATATCATTGATCTAAAGAGGGACACCATGATTTTTGAAGCAGACGGGATAAAAGTAGTTCAACCCTTGGATCCATGTCTAGGGCCTAGATATATTGAACCAGTTGACCACAATATGGAATTAGAGTCTCTTGACCAATTATACACCATCATAGCAGGAACGAGACCAAATTACATAAATCCCACTGCATATGGATCAATAAGTTGGAGAAGCATACAGTCTACTGACGAGGATTCATAAGTAGCATTTGACAGTTGGCATCAAGATTCATATGATTGATTCTGAAGGTGATGCACAAATGTCAGGGCAGAAAGATGGATTGGAACCGAGGTAAGAGAATAATAGACATATAATTGTACCTTATAGGTACACAATTTTATTACCAGCATAGAAGAGAAAATAGTGATGGATCAAAGTATCTCTATTCTTGACTTAGCATTGCAAGATAACCGTGCTAGATGGTGGGCCACCCATAAAGCCTTGATTATTGAGTGGGAAGACGCAAAAAAAGTCATCCGATGTTGATTCCAAAGTAGGGATCATCTGAAAGAAAAGATGAATATAGATTTCCAAGATGCGCAACTGTTTGATGGACGGTCCAACCCTAGAGTGCATATTGAACATTGCTTAAAGCAGTGGAGAGTTGTAGAAGTACCCTCTCACCTATGGGTTCAGGTATTTTTCCATTCGTTAGGACCCATTCCAAAGACCTAGTATATAAATGAGGAGACCAGAAGATAAACAAGCTATTGGAAGACCTTACAAGACCAATTTTGCAAGGATTTCTCATTTATAAGTAAGTAACATGAGTTCAATATAGTCCTTCAAAGAATCAGGTCAATTCTTCTTACTAACATTTGTAAAAATAGATAGTCCAGGATTATGTGTTTATCATGCTCCTTTGCTTCAGTCTAGTCCGAGTCTTGAAATTGATAAGATAGTTGTACCTTGCTGTAAAGTTCAAAAAGACCTGGAAAAACCTGATGACTTAGAAGAGATTATAAAATTAGACATTAAAGAAATAGAAGGTAGTAGAGAGATTCAAGATATTATACCTAGTCTCACCTGTAGCTCCTATAATCACCCACTGAAGTTGCAGAAAGTTAATATAGGTAGTGTAGAGAATCCTAAGATAGCTTATGTAGGAGATTATTGGGATGATAAAACTATGAATGAAGTACACAATTTGTTGTGGGAGTATGGGGATTTGTTTCCAAAACCATTCTCAGAACTGAAAGGTATAAAAGGAGCCATGGGAGAAATGAAAATCAAGTTGAAACCTGAATCAAGACCTGTGAAGCACATACCATACCGCCTCAATCCTAGAATAAAAGAGAAGGTCAAGAAAGAAGTGGAAAAAATGCTTGCGACAAGACTTATTTTCCCAATCGAAGAAGCATAATGGATTATCCCCATAGTTATCCATAGTAATAAAGGTACATAATACATTTGGGTCTACGTGGACTACAAAATTCTGAATTCTACATATTAGCATGATCCGTTTCCAACATCTTTCAGTGATGAGGTGTTAGATCAAGTTGCAAGAAAATAATCTTATTCGTTTACAAATGGATTCTCAGGATTTCATCAAGTTAGAATCATATAGTAATACAAGAAGAAGACTACATTCATAACCGAATTGGGATCATTCACATATAACGTAATGCCCTCTGGTTTGAAAAATTCCCCTGCATTTATTTCTCGGATTGTGATAGCAA
Organism: Picea glauca; assembly: GCA_000966675.3. Taxonomy (NCBI): domain Eukaryota; kingdom Viridiplantae; phylum Streptophyta; class Pinopsida; order Pinales; family Pinaceae; genus Picea; species Picea glauca. The sequence continues at coordinate 75,745 of JZKD02S1649964.1, forward strand.
CATTTCAAGATTTCATCCACAAGTTTGTAGAAGTCTATATGGATGATTGGACAAGGTACATCCTGTTAAAAGATCATGTCAGGATACTTTGGTTGATGTTTGATAGATTTTGTGAAGTGAAGATATCTTTGAATCTAAGGAAGTGTATTTTATGTGTACCTCACAACAATCTGTTAGGTGATATTGTCTGTAGATAAGGAGTCTTTGTTTTAGGATTAATCCGTGAGTGCGGACACAAACCGATCTCCCTAGATCCACCTGGATATAGAACAAAACAGGACAAAATAATACTCTTTCCCTAGATTTAGACTATTGAATTAACTAGGAGGCAATGATCATGGACATACCTTATGAACGCTTCCTTGGGTCTTTTTTGTTCCAAGCTTCGCTCCAATGCTCTTGAGTCGTTCAGATCACAACAGTACAAACCAATCGAAGTGAAGACAAATCAATATATTCAATAGCTAATCTATACATATGATCAAGGAGTTATGTACTAAAGAAGACATATCTTTATGGGAAAAAACAATATTGTTGTATTATATTAAATGTGAAAGAGAGATTACAACCATTGCCTTGATGTCGTAAGGTCCCTTCCAACTGTCCTTCGTTCCCCACACACTTTTTTGATCCAAGGATTCTGAGACCATAGATATGATAGCTACTCACAATCTATCTCGACAAAGCAAATCTCAAAGCCACTCTAACCAAGCCAAAGCTAACAAAGCTAACCCAAGCTAACAAAAGCTAACTTTCTCCATGGGAACTCCTCTCCTTTTATAAGTTGAAGAAGATAAGGTGAGGAGGTTAGGATGATCCCACTAAATCATGAAAGCGAGTAAGATCCAAACCATTCGGATGCCACCTCACCATAAAAGTTTCTCCTTCTAGAAGATTTGAGAAAACGCTCATTTTTCCCATGTGTTGGAATGTTCGCACCCTAGCTATAGAGCAACCTGCGAACACCTCGCACCCTGGCTATAGTGAAACCTGCGAGAATGGGTCATTCTCGCACCCTGCCTATATAGCAACCTATGAACTTCCCTTTTTGTAAGGTTTTTACATAGGAAAAAGCAATTTCTTTTCTCACGAGAAGTTCTTCTCCCTTCTCTCTTTAGGAAATCAGGCCACTGACCCCTCCGAAAGCAACATATAGGTTTACATCATTAACGATCATAGGGATGACGAAAATAATGTGTAACAGTCTTGGTAGACCTAGCTAAAGTTGTTTTCATTCTGAACATGCAACCACCTAATAGTGCTAATCTGTTGTGCTCCACACTGGGACATACATGATATTATTTCAGTTTCATCATAAGATATGCAACTATCACCACACCCCTTGAGAAATTACTGAAGAAGTTTGAACTGTTCCGATGGACACCAGAGTGTGACAAGGCATTCTACATTCTCAAAGAAAAATTAAGTACTGCACCTATTTTTATATTTCCTAATTATGAAATTGAATTTCATGTACATGTGGATGCATCGGCCATTTCCCTGGGAACCATTCTAGTGCAACCAGGGGAAGGGAATATGGACAACCATATCTACTTTTCTAGCAGAAAACTATCAGAAGCTGAGCACAACTACACAACCACTGAAAGGGAAGGTTTAACTATGATTTATGCATTGAAAAAGTTTAGACACTACTTGTTAGGCTCTCATTTCATGTTTTTTACTGACCATTCTACATTGAAGTACCTAGTCAATAAACCGGTACTGGAAGGACGAATTTGCAGGTGGCTACTACTTTTTCAAGAGTTTTCATTTGAAGTAATTGTCAAACTAGGAAGATGCAATGTAGGTCCAGATCACCTTTCCAAGTTGGAGTTAGGGGAAAGTGGTGGAGCATTGGATGATCAACCCTTAGATGCAGACCTGTTTCGGATTAAGGCCATCCCAGAGTATCTTGAAGACATTGTTTTCTTCCTCAGTATAGGGACCTTCTCAGAATGTGATCGTTATCCAAGATGATCCCGAGCCAGATACCACTTCATCCACAAACATCATCACTGAGCAAGATCCATCGCCCCCACAAGCCCCATCACCACCGCACGACACCACCATTCAATCCAAATCCACCTTTCCCGATCCCATGTAGTTGGATTTCCCAGACCCACCTGAGAAGGTACCAGAAGGCACTGCCTTGACCCCTAAAGCCTCGAGCCAGTCAACCACTCCATTAATACCCATTCTGGTCACTATTCCTTCATTGGAGAGTCAAATTATTCCAATACCACAAGTTCCAGGGACCCAGAGTCCTCTCTCAACAGTCAATGTTGAGATTCACATCAACAAAAGAGAAACTCCATAAGTTTCATTACATAAAGAGGCAGGAGCACATACAGTTAATAAAGAAGCCCAAACCACATCCGGGAAGAGCGAAACATCTTTGAATGAATAGTTGGAGCCAGTTTTCCAGGATCCACAATGATGCACATAACTGTTGCATCTTTTCATGGAAAAGACAAAAGTTTTCCCTCTACTCCCAATGGCTCTGAAGATTATACTTATGCATCAACTGCAAGGTCCATCCCTAGGGGAAAAAGAGGTCGAGACACCCTTTGCACAATCGATGGCCAATGGTTTTCCACTACAATTTTGAGTACCCTTGGATGTTTCTCCTTCATTGGGCGAGCTTGCTCAGTTTCCAAAAGTGTAGCTGGTAGGAATAATCAAAGCCTCAACTGAGAAATTGGAGAAAAGGATCCAGCAGGCCGAACGAGAAGCCAAGTTCTAGAAAGAATAAGGACTCCTTGCGCAATCACAATGAACACGGGAGGAATACTTAATGATTCAAGTTGAACAGATGGTGGAAAAGGTAAAGGAAAAACTCTCAGAGGCTTGGAGAACGGTCTGGAAGACAACGCCTCGACTGCTAGAATCTAGCACAACAAGCGACATTGCAGAGTAGGTCGAATTGATTCAGGATTCCTGGTCATAACTGGTAGAAAGAGTAGAAAATATCAAAGCACTGTTGCGAGACAGTAAGAAAGAAGGTGAATTGCAACCCATGAGACTACGAGAGCATATGGAGAAAATCGTCTTGGAAGGGAACAATGTAAGAGAAACCTTGCACAAAAGGATTGCGAAATGCACAAACATCTTCAGAGAGGTTAGATATTGGATGGGAATCATTTCAAGGCACATCCAAACATTTGAGGACTTGCGCATGAATATACAATCACTCAATGAAGAAGCAACCAACACACTAGATCCGCTGGAAAAACAAGATAAATTTGACAAGATCCAACAAGCAGACAATGATTTGAATGCATTGTATGAAGCTCATACTGTGGCTAAGAAGGAACTATGAGAGTTTTTATCTATAGTCCAGACAACCTACCTACATATGCATCCAATGGATGCCATAGCAGACTTAGAATGAAACTCTTTATTTTCATCCAAGCCAAAAGAGTGCACCATATATGCCACCCAAAATTTTGTTGATGAAGCTTCACTGCTTGTCAAGAAATGGAAGGACAAAGTGGAAAACTTCCAAGATGTTAGTAAGAGAGATCTCGAACTAGTACTCGATTTGGGCCCTTCGTTTGAAGAAGATAAAGAATAAATAGTCCAAGGTGGAAATGGAAGCAACTTGGAACCAGAAGGAAAGGAAGAACAACGAGCCAACCCAGAGACCACGGAAGAGACGAAGACTTGAATCAAGGTGAGTCAAGGATTGTGGTTGGAGCCTATTGGGCCCTACATTTTGATGAATAGAAGTTGCACACGACACATTGTAGCTTCATTTTGGAGAATAGAATTTGTGAAAGATGATAAAGGAATGGACAACGAACTAAGGAAAGAAATAGAAAGCGGTTGGAAGGACAACACAACATCAACTTTGAGGAAAGAAGTTGCAACAAGATCAAGAAGAAGAGAGAACTCTTGGGTTCTCAACCAACAAACCTAAAGATCATATTATATATATGAGATTGATAGGATTGTAAAAGGTTGGTTGGGATGGAGTGTTATTGTTTTCTAGGGTTGTTAGCATTGATGTTATGACATGAGTCACTTTTTTAATGGCCCATACTATTAGCATAACTAAGTTTTGGAGATCTGGGAAGGAACCAAACTCTCAATGCATCAAAGTTTTGTATTGTTAGTATAATTGGAGGCCCAAATTTTGAATATATATCCTGTGTATTTAGTCTTATGCATGTATGGAATGGTGCTCTATATTATATTTTATGTCTGATAAATTTAAATGCTTATTTATGAATGGTGACGCAACTCTGTTTATTTATTCCCAGTTAGAAATTTCTCAGAACTGTTACAGGTTTAATCTATCTTGCACAAAAACTACAGTGAGTCTTAATAACTGAGAGGTATTTCTAAGTATTCTCCTTACCCTTCCCTCTCTTTCTTGTCTGGGTTACGCTTTGGGTGAGACATCTTCCCTCCCAGGAAGATGAAAATGATAGTGCTCTAGACTACTTCGATACCTTTTGTTGGTAACCTAAGAAGGACTCTGGTGTGAAGACTTTTGCGCCAACAACTAGTCAATATGGTTCCATCCTCGGTCAGTCCAGTTGATTAAGTGGTCAATCTGGTTTCATCCACGGTTGAACCACTAACCTAATTATTTGATCCATTTCTGTCATTGATTAGCCCGACTCTTCATTTGAAAAGTGAAACCCAAGTGACTGATCCCGTTTCGTCATTGGTCAATTCCAATCCTCATTGAAAGAGTGAGGATGTCACTTAGGTCTACCTCTTTAATACTGATTCACCCAGATAAGGGGACACTCCACCCATCCCTATGGCACCCCCTTCAAGAAATTAGATGATTTCTATTCATTGGAATCATTTGAAAGAACCTTGTATTCCTTCTTATGTGCCTTTCCAAATCACCATGCAGGTTTGTGATAGGAATATTCCTAACACTATAATAGATGAAGGTGCTTCTGTTAGCATATTATTCATGAATGCTTGTCAAGATTTTGGGTCCCCACAGCTTGCGTCTGTGACTCAGTATTTTTTGAACTTTGACAGAAGAGTTAGTCAACCTTTAGGGATCCTTCGTTAGTTTTCGGTTACTTTGGGAGTAAAAATTGTCTACGTCAATGTGATGGTAGTTCATGACCCCTTAGACTTTAACCTGCTCCTCGAGCGAGAGTATGTCTACATTATGAGATATTTTGTGTCCACTCTCTTTCGAGTGATATGTTTCCCTAACAATAGAAACATAGTAACGATTGACCATCTTTCATTCATTGAACCTCATATGATGATCAACCATTCACCTTCCCTGAACGATCCATACATGCCAGCGATGTTCGCCCCACATAGGTCAATTATGTAACAACCTGCCCCATGCGTTCAACCCCACACAAGAGGGAATCTCTCCCTTCTCCTAACTTGTATCCAGTAGTTGACCTGTTCATCTCTTCTATAGGGCTATTAGAGCCATATATCCCTACGCTTATTGATATCGTCGACATGTATTCCTTTTAGAGTGATTTTCTTCCATCTAATGAAGATCTCTTGGAATCCATGGATGATGTTTGTCCCTTGACATGTATTCCTTCCAGATCATTTTCCTCTTGGAAGCCATGATCAAGGAGAGGTTTTGAGCATATTTTTTCTTCTCTGCGGCAGGATCATTAAAAAATTAAATAAAGGTCTTGATCATAGTTTTGATTCTCTGTGGAAAGCTCGTTAAAAATTGAAACAAAGGTCTTGAGCATAGTTTTTATTCTCTATGGAAAGCTCATTAAAAATTAAACATAATCTACGAGCATAGTTTTCCTCTTTGTAGAAATCTCGTTAAAAATTGAAACAAAGGTCTTGAGCATATTTTTTCTTCTCCATGGAAAGCTCATTAAAAAATGAAAAAAAGGTATTGAGCATAGTTTTTCTTTTTTTATGGAAAGCTCCTTAAAAAATGAAACATAAGCTACGAGCATAGTCGTTATAAAATCAAACAAAGGTCTTGATCATATTTTTTCTTCTCTGTGGAAATCTCATTAAAAAATGAAACAAAGGTCTTGAGCATAGTTTTTCTTCTCTGTGGAAAGATCGTTCAAAAATGAAACAAAATCTATGAGCATAGTTTTCCTCTCTGTATAAATCTTGTTAAAAAATGAAAATAAATATGGGGATTGAACCCAGAGCCATGAGCATAGTTCTTTTCATGTGTCAAGATCATTAAAAAATGAAAAAGTCGCATCTCCTCTCAAGTAGAGTCTTTTTCAGTATATCACTTATATATCGAGTCGATTCTTTAGCTAGATCTCGTAGATGTCAAGTCGATTCTTTCGTTAGGTATTGTATTTGAAACTTCCTTTCATTTTCATTTGTCAGTTGATGTTTTTTCCTCCATCCAGTATAGAAATCGGTGACAATATAAGCATCAACGAATGAAACAAATCTTGGGGGGACATGTCTCCAAACTTTGATTATCATTTTGGAGTTAATCCATGATATTTTCAAGATGGGGGTAGAGTACCAACCATCCATGGGTATCCCTCAAAACCTTTGTAAATAACGTTGGGAAATTACAAACATAGTTTAATTTTGTTTCAAGCTTGTGTACAAATGAAACCAATTCTGAGCCTATTCTTTGTTCTTTCTTGTGCTCGAAAATACATGAGAATGTGACCGAGTATACTTTTATCATTTTTTCGGACTCGTAAAGGTTATACGAAAAAGGAACCCCCTGGAGTCTCCTTTAATATATTTTCAGAGTCTCTAAACATGGAAATATTGTCGAGTGATATTGCTTCCTTTCACACTCATTAAAAGGTTTGAAAGGGAATCTTTCGAGTGATATTTTATCTTTTTTTTGGCCTCGTGAGAATAGTTACGAAAAATGAACACTCTAATCAAGCATGATTAGAAGAGTTCTCCCCTGTATTGTTTTAGAAATTTTTTGGGCTTGGGAGTCTAAGTTTATGAAAAATTCATCCATGGAGTCACCTTTAAGTTATTTGCAAACTCTCTAAACATGAAAATCCACCAAGTTTTCCTTCTATAGACTCGCTAAATTACACATTGAAGTTCCCATATGGGAACGAACCCTTACTTCTTCCAGTTCGTTAAATAAAGGAAGAGGAACTTACTGAAGGTGAGTTATATCGAGCATGTGTTACCCTCCTCAAGCTCGTCAAATGAAAAACATGTACTCATCTATCTGGGTGGGGGAAAAATTGAAGGAAGTGGGTCAAGTTTTTGGGAATCCTTTGTGGAATCTATTGTCTCCCTTGAACATGGAACCTGTTTGCATCTTGTCTTACAGTTGGGTAATCCACTTTTCTCTAAGTCATACCAATTCCATGTGTCACCATACATTTTCATCCAGTCGAAGAGTGCTCTGATTACCGTCACATTACATTCTTGGTACTCGTCGAGTCAATTCTTCCAAGTCAGTTTTCATGCCTCATCATGTTCAAGGGAAGTTTCACTTCAAACCATCCATCTATAGTATTTCTAGTTTCTATTTCCTGTGTCATTCTATACTAATTCTATTCACCATATTACATCACTTTCCTGTGTTATTTTTGTGTCGATTATGGGGGATACATCAAGGCCCTCCTTCGACAAGTCTTTTCCTGTTGACTTCAACACATCATCCGAGAATTAGAATTAGAAACTAGTTAGGACCTTGGGACATGCATGCCTCAATGGCAAGCCTCCTCGCTTCCAACATTATGTTTACATCATTGACCTCTGATCGGATGATTCCACAAATGTTCGACCTCAGCTCATTTATTCACATTCATTGAAATGTAGTAGGGTACCTTGGGATTCATTGACAACATTGGTGATTTCCCTCGCACTTGTTAATAGTTTACCTCAATGATCAATAATCAAGTGGTTTACACCATCTTCAACATCCAATCATCTATTCACATGGCTATATTTGTACCACATCGGGATTGGGACAAAGACTATGGCTAGGTGTTCACTTTGTTATCTTTTTTCCCAGGATGTGAAGGAGATCATTTGAGCATGCTGATATATATACTGTCACATAAATCCACATTGTGTTGGTCGATGGCTATGTTTTATCATCTCGTAGCTCCACTGTGTATTTTTCATGGCTACAATCAGTTCATGTCATGGAGGTATGGATCCACATTGTATCTCTAGTGGCCATATCCTTAGTCAATATTTTTCATGGATCCACAGTGTATTGGTAAACGACCGTGCTTCGAGTCATCTCTTATTCCGAGTATTTATGCCTTAGAAATGGAACATATATTAATACCATTTGATGATTGTTTGTAGCTTCTTCTATGTTCTCCAACTCCACACCCTTGCATTGAAGAATTGTAAAGTCTTTCGACCATTATTTTCTCTTCTGACCTCACACTTTAGGGGGCATTTGTTACATACCAAAATGTCACACTTAAGTGTCATCCCTATTTACACCTAAGTGTCGCAAGTCTCGTAAAAGTTTCATATGCACCTTTATAAGTGTTGCATACACCTTGACACCATTAAAGAACATTTGTCACAATGCCTAGTCAATGTGGAGGAGAAATATATCATATGAAGGTCAAAATACTATGTGCACATGAATTATTTATTAATATTCATAAAAAGGAAATTAATTTAGTGTGAGAATCCACCTCACATTTAGTTTCCTAATCTCAAGGAGAGGTTGAGAATCTCATGGATGGTTGAGATATTTTCTCAAACCAAAATACTAATTTGGTGGATCTTGAGAGATATTTCCTCCTTAAAATCCTTGAGAGATATTTTCTCCCTAAAATAATTGAGATATATTTTCTTCCTAAACATCTTGGAGATCCTATTTTAGTGGATCTAGTGAGTGATCTTCTCCATGGTGGTTAAGCCTCCAAATCCTATATAACAAGGGTTTTCCATGGTGAAGGGGGGACAAATAGATATATAAAACTTATGATCTTGGGATTCATGCAAGGGTTTGGATGAGGAGAGATTGGAGGAGTGATGCATCATCATCCATGTTTGTAAGAATTCTCTTTGGGTTCTCATTTTAATATACTTGGCCTATTTCCTCCAAGCTTGTGTATTCTTGCATGTGTTTGTCTATTGTTTCTTCAATCTTTGTAGATGAATTTGTTTGATCTAATATTTTAGAGTAGGATTTATTTGTTTCTCTTTTTTTTCTATTTCATTACAGGTATCAAGTTGCATTAAGGAGTTTGGAGATCCAACTCATATTGGAAGCAACAAGGACAAACTTCAAAACTAGGTGCATCACACATTTTCTCCCTCTCTCTCTTTTTGATTAGTTAAATTAAATTCAAAGGGATGTTAGTGTTCACTTGTGTTTCTCTGTATTGGAATTAGGGGTCTGTAATCCAAGGGAAAGTTCACCTGTCCGGAGGGGAATATTTCTGTAACAATATTATTTTATACTTTTTCAAGCCTAGGGGACTAAATCTACAAAAAAGAACATTATTGAGTTAAGTTGTAATTGCATTCCATTATTCTTCTTGCATTGTTGAGACTATTTTCAGCTTCCACATTCTCTTTATAAGCATCTTTCCCCCAAAATTGTCATCACTAGCCAAGAAATTCCTTTCATATATCCTTTGCAACTTGACACCCTTTTACTCGTAGAGGAAACATCCCTCGAGTTTCCATGCCCCGCATGCGTTTCCTTGCATTAAGCAAAGGTATGTTCCACTTCTTGGAACTAGTTTCTTATTTGTGACACTCATTTCCTCTCCTGTATCATAACATTTATTTGTCTATGAAAAAACCCCAAAAAAAGACAGACGAGAAAATAATATTATCTCCTATCGGCAACAGTCATGTTGCCTTTGAACATAGCACAAACTCTTGAGTCCATTTTCTTCCAAGGTTTGAGTTTATCTTGACCTTATGAAGTTGAGTTCATTACTTAGAGTTTACTCCTTCAATTGGTTGTTATTCCAGTCCCTATGGATAGTTTGTTGATGCCTCCTACATCACAATATTTTGTCAATGATCATTGTTAAGTATATGCTTCCTAATTTATCCATATGTCTCATGCTCTTGTTCAAATTAAGTATAAATCCTGTGTCAGCCATTTCTTAGAAATATCAACTTTTCATGTCGGCCATAGCCTCAATATATCTCAGATTCACTTGAACTTGTTGTCCTACCTTGCACCCTGGGCCTACTTTCATCATTGGTAGGTAACCTTGAACCCATAAGATGACACCTCCTCATTGGTTGTTGACTGGGGGGTTTCCCTTATGTTCGATGACAATAAATATATTCACACATTGGGATTTGTGCAGTGTCTTGGAATCCATGAGACCTATTGGTGGTTTCCTTGCCTTTGTCAACATTTTTCCTTATTGAATTCTATTCATAGGGTATCTTTCATGCACTACTTGCATTTGGTGCATACAAGAGACACACATGGTTGTTGGTTTATGAACATCCTATTCTTCCAATATCCTCCTAATTTTCAAGATATTTCTTTGTACCTCACAATGAATGATGAGAGATTCCTTAATTCTCTCCTTTCAATGGGTCTCCTTCCATCGACTTCAGCCATATATTATGGAATCGATATCTAGAATCCTTTGAGTACCTAGAGGCTTGCAGACATCAATGGGAGGTTCTCCCACCATTGAAATTTGGGATTACATCAATGTCTCCTCATCGATGGATTCTTAAAGTGGTGTACTTCAACACACTTATTCACACTTTTGGAATGTACTCGGTGCCTTGACACCTAATTTCATTATCGATGGGTTTTATCTCATTTGTTAATGATATATTTTAATGATCGGTAATAAAAAAAAGTCTTGTTATGTTAAACTTCAAATCCTCTATCCACATAATGTAGACTTGCACCTTTGACAGATAGTGTATAATACCTCCATCTTACAGTAGCAGGACCCCATATCTGTTGTTGTCCTTCATTGGACCAATACCTATATGACTTTAGTGATAATGGAAGATCATATTGTACTCCATTGTATACATATATCTTCGGTTGATTTTGAGACTGGACTCCACTATGTCTTGTTCGTGACTATGAAAACCTATGGAATATGTCCACTTTGTATTTCCTATTCATGGCCGTGAATATCTATTTGATATATATCCACATGGATTTGTAGTGTAATTCAGATTTGTATCCATGCGTACAAAATCATTATGGATTATAATATTCTCATGAGTAACTAGTACTTCCAACTGAGTCTTCATTACTCCACTTCTGGGAATTATAATGTATTTTGGCCATCACATATACTCCTCTGACCTTACACATTATGAAGCATCTTTTATAGAAAAAAAATTCTCACTTCATGCATATTGCTTGGATTTCCTTCCATTTCCCTCTATAGACTTCATTTCCCCTTTTTTATGTGCACTCCATAACTAAAATACTCGTTTATAAACATGTACATGACCTTCCAGTTATGCAACACACGTACATATGTGGCATTCTCCATTAGAACCCATGTACCTTCGGTTTGGTGCTCAAAAATTAAAATTACATATGGTTTTCATGCCATTTCATGAGATCCATGATCCTTGACCTTTCATATACTGGAAACGCTCTGAATCGACCCTTCAAATCCATTTGGAGGCTATCAATTGAGCTATATCCAAGCCTTGAATACATAGTTCATCATTGAGAACAAAAGAACTTTGGAGAAATTTCATCTCAATTGAGTCTTCATCTATTTGTCCTTGAAAGTCTGAACTTCTTGTGTTCAACCCCCAATCTCTTTCTATCTTGTGATGGAGAACCTCATTGACTCCTACATGTGAGATTTCCTTTTTGGAGTTTTTGACGGGTCTAAATTCACCTGACAATAGTAAGGGGTTCTCCCTGGTAAGAAGTCCCAATTAGACCTCTCACTATTTGGAATAGGGAACCCATCCAGATTCTGTCCTAGAAACCATTGATGGTTTGGTTCTATTGGTTGCGGCCTAGTCCACCAATGAGGGTGGGTGATGGGTGGTTGTGAAAACAAAATATGTAGATGAAGACTATCTAAATGTAGTCCTAATCTAATTCTAATCTAATCTATCCTAGCTAGGATTGAATTAACATAAGTGAATGAGTTGTGGCATGAAACTAACTCTACTACTAGTTTCACCTAGATAGCTTAAATGAAGAAATAAAGTCAGATAACAAATGCACATGAATATATAACCAGAATGGTCTAATTCACTAAATCACATACATTAGCAACTCATTCGCTCATGACATGTAATATACGAAATAATGAAAAAACTGCAAGAATACATATAATGCATCAAAATAGTCCATAAATAAGCATGCTCTTATAACCCATGTGAACATAATACATCTTTCTTGAAATAGTTCGCAACAAAAAACAACCACACATGCAAGTTCTTCTCTCTGTCAAAAGTTGGCCTTGAGGGCTTCTTCATATTAATAGTTTCAACAATAGTACATGAAAACTCTTAGGAAAAATCTCCAATTTTAGTTGACATTGTATTCCCGAAGTAGTTTAGAGGTTGGGTTCTATTCTATTATTTATTGAGGTTCAATAAGACCTTTGGCCTTTCGTCTCCCTCGATGACCTTTCATTTTCCAACGTTTGTCTTCATCCTCTTGTGATGACGAGAAAAAAGGAAAATGGTTACATTTAGATTTTGTCTCCTAGCACTAGTGGGTTGTCATGGATTTCAACAATATGTGTCTTGCACATCATGAATACTAGATTTGGGTATTGGGGAATCTTTGTCATCCTGATTTTGGCAGTCAATCATCATGGAGTTTCTAGATCCCTGCTTCATACATTTGATTGATATTTTATTTGTTTCTCCTCCATCACTGCTACATATTTTGTTATTGATCCTTCATCATCTTTGGCTATATATTTCATCATGATAATGATAAGTGCAAGCCTCCTTCACTCGGTACCTAGAGCAACTTGGTGTGGGAGGTGGGAGAAACAATTTGCAAACTTATTGCTGCACCACTAGAGTAAATTTAAAAAATTCATAACTTTATCGTACAAAGTTGAGTCATGGAATAATATTTTGCATTGTGAAAAACATAGATATGCGCTCTTGGTAATCCAACCAACCATGACACACAAACATCTTACTTGCAAAACGATTGATGAGACAAATTTGGGAAAAAACCCTAGGCAGTTTGTTCTATCACTTCCAAGTGTCAGATTCTGATTCTGTAAGTTGCATTGGAATCGAAATGATGGAAATAATATGAAGAACCTATTTTTGGGGTTAAAATTACACTTTGACGGATGCCCAAAAAATGCACTCTGAGGCAATTTTTAATGGAACTTTGGGTCCCGCTTTCATTGTTTCTTCACCCATAATTAATTCCATCAGTCCCTGTGTCATATATGATAAATAGGGACTTATTTCATCCAATAATGTTGCAGTGATGCATTAGTTTCATGAAGTTATATGTTTTCCAAAAATTCCAATTAACACTCATAGTAGTTAGTATTGTCTAGGAGTTGAAGTTACCAGATTTCCTCAGTATCTTGAAGACATTGTTTTCTTCCTCAGTATAGGGACCTTCTCAGAATGTGATCGTTATCCAAGATGATCCCGAGCCAGATACCACTTCATCCACAAACATCATCACTGAGCAAGATCCATCGCCCCCACAAGCCCCATCACCACCGCACGACACCACCATTCAATCCAAATCCACCTTTCCCGATCCCATGTAGTTGGATTTCCCAGACCCACCTGAGAAGGTACCAGAAGGCACTGCCTTGACCCCTAAAGCCTCGAGCCAGTCAACCACTCCATTAATACCCATTCTGGTCACTATTCCTTCATTGGAGAGTCAAATTATTCCAATACCACAAGTTCCAGGGACCCAGAGTCCTCTCTCAACAGTCAATGTTGAGATTCACATCAACAAAAGAGAAACTCCATAAGTTTCATTACATAAAGAGGCAGGAGCACATACAGTTAATAAAGAAGCCCAAACCACATCCGGGAAGAGCGAAACATCTTTGAATGAATAGTTGGAGCCAGTTTTCCAGGATCCACAATGATGCACATAACTGTTGCATCTTTTCATGGAAAAGACAAAAGTTTTCCCTCTACTCCCAATGGCTCTGAAGATTATACTTATGCATCAACTGCAAGGTCCATCCCTAGGGGAAAAAGAGGTCGAGACACCCTTTGCACAATCGATGGCCAATGGTTTTCCACTACAATTTTGAGTACCCTTGGATGTTTCTCCTTCATTGGGCGAGCTTGCTCAGTTTCCAAAAGTGTAGCTGGTAGGAATAATCAAAGCCTCAACTGAGAAATTGGAGAAAAGGATCCAGCAGGCCGAACGAGAAGCCAAGTTCTAGAAAGAATAAGGACTCCTTGCGCAATCACAATGAACACGGGAGGAATACTTAATGATTCAAGTTGAACAGATGGTGGAAAAGGTAAAGGAAAAACTCTCAGAGGCTTGGAGAACGGTCTGGAAGACAACGCCTCGACTGCTAGAATCTAGCACAACAAGCGACATTGCAGAGTAGGTCGAATTGATTCAGGATTCCTGGTCATAACTGGTAGAAAGAGTAGAAAATATCAAAGCACTGTTGCGAGACAGTAAGAAAGAAGGTGAATTGCAACCCATGAGACTACGAGAGCATATGGAGAAAATCGTCTTGGAAGGGAACAATGTAAGAGAAACCTTGCACAAAAGGATTGCGAAATGCACAAACATCTTCAGAGAGGTTAGATATTGGATGGGAATCATTTCAAGGCACATCCAAACATTTGAGGACTTGCGCATGAATATACAATCACTCAATGAAGAAGCAACCAACACACTAGATCCGCTGGAAAAACAAGATAAATTTGACAAGATCCAACAAGCAGACAATGATTTGAATGCATTGTATGAAGCTCATACTGTGGCTAAGAAGGAACTATGAGAGTTTTTATCTATAGTCCAGACAACCTACCTACATATGCATCCAATGGATGCCATAGCAGACTTAGAATGAAACTCTTTATTTTCATCCAAGCCAAAAGAGTGCACCATATATGCCACCCAAAATTTTGTTGATGAAGCTTCACTGCTTGTCAAGAAATGGAAGGACAAAGTGGAAAACTTCCAAGATGTTAGTAAGAGAGATCTCGAACTAGTACTCGATTTGGGCCCTTCGTTTGAAGAAGATAAAGAATAAATAGTCCAAGGTGGAAATGGAAGCAACTTGGAACCAGAAGGAAAGGAAGAACAACGAGCCAACCCAGAGACCACGGAAGAGACGAAGACTTGAATCAAGGTGAGTCAAGGATTGTGGTTGGAGCCTATTGGGCCCTACATTTTGATGAATAGAAGTTGCACACGACACATTGTAGCTTCATTTTGGAGAATAGAATTTGTGAAAGATGATAAAGGAATGGACAACGAACTAAGGAAAGAAATAGAAAGCGGTTGGAAGGACAACACAACATCAACTTTGAGGAAAGAAGTTGCAACAAGATCAAGAAGAAGAGAGAACTCTTGGGTTCTCAACCAACAAACCTAAAGATCATATTATATATATGAGATTGATAGGATTGTAAAAGGTTGGTTGGGATGGAGTGTTATTGTTTTCTAGGGTTGTTAGCATTGATGTTATGACATGAGTCACTTTTTTAATGGCCCATACTATTAGCATAACTAAGTTTTGGAGATCTGGGAAGGAACCAAACTCTCAATGCATCAAAGTTTTGTATTGTTAGTATAATTGGAGGCCCAAATTTTGAATATATATCCTGTGTATTTAGTCTTATGCATGTATGGAATGGTGCTCTATATTATATTTTATGTCTGATAAATTTAAATGCTTATTTATGAATGGTGACGCAACTCTGTTTATTTATTCCCAGTTAGAAATTTCTCAGAACTGTTACAGGTTTAATCTATCTTGCACAAAAACTACAGTGAGTCTTAATAACTGAGAGGTATTTCTAAGTATTCTCCTTACCCTTCCCTCTCTTTCTTGTCTGGGTTACGCTTTGGGTGAGACATCTTCCCTCCCAGGAAGATGAAAATGATAGTGCTCTAGACTACTTCGATACCTTTTGTTGGTAACCTAAGAAGGACTCTGGTGTGAAGACTTTTGCGCCAACAACTAGTCAATATGGTTCCATCCTCGGTCAGTCCAGTTGATTAAGTGGTCAATCTGGTTTCATCCACGGTTGAACCACTAACCTAATTATTTGATCCATTTCTGTCATTGATTAGCCCGACTCTTCATTTGAAAAGTGAAACCCAAGTGACTGATCCCGTTTCGTCATTGGTCAATTCCAATCCTCATTGAAAGAGTGAGGATGTCACTTAGGTCTACCTCTTTAATACTGATTCACCCAGATAAGGGGACACTCCACCCATCCCTATGGCACCCCCTTCAAGAAATTAGATGATTTCTATTCATTGGAATCATTTGAAAGAACCTTGTATTCCTTCTTATGTGCCTTTCCAAATCACCATGCAGGTTTGTGATAGGAATATTCCTAACACTATAATAGATGAAGGTGCTTCTGTTAGCATATTATTCATGAATGCTTGTCAAGATTTTGGGTCCCCACAGCTTGCGTCTGTGACTCAGTATTTTTTGAACTTTGACAGAAGAGTTAGTCAACCTTTAGGGATCCTTCGTTAGTTTTCGGTTACTTTGGGAGTAAAAATTGTCTACGTCAATGTGATGGTAGTTCATGACCCCTTAGACTTTAACCTGCTCCTCGAGCGAGAGTATGTCTACATTATGAGATATTTTGTGTCCACTCTCTTTCGAGTGATATGTTTCCCTAACAATAGAAACATAGTAACGATTGACCATCTTTCATTCATTGAACCTCATATGATGATCAACCATTCACCTTCCCTGAACGATCCATACATGCCAGCGATGTTCGCCCCACATAGGTCAATTATGTAACAACCTGCCCCATGCGTTCAACCCCACACAAGAGGGAATCTCTCCCTTCTCCTAACTTGTATCCAGTAGTTGACCTGTTCATCTCTTCTATAGGGCTATTAGAGCCATATATCCCTACGCTTATTGATATCGTCGACATGTATTCCTTTTAGAGTGATTTTCTTCCATCTAATGAAGATCTCTTGGAATCCATGGATGATGTTTGTCCCTTGACATGTATTCCTTCCAGATCATTTTCCTCTTGGAAGCCATGATCAAGGAGAGGTTTTGAGCATATTTTTTCTTCTCTGCGGCAGGATCATTAAAAAATTAAATAAAGGTCTTGATCATAGTTTTGATTCTCTGTGGAAAGCTCGTTAAAAATTGAAACAAAGGTCTTGAGCATAGTTTTTATTCTCTATGGAAAGCTCATTAAAAATTAAACATAATCTACGAGCATAGTTTTCCTCTTTGTAGAAATCTCGTTAAAAATTGAAACAAAGGTCTTGAGCATATTTTTTCTTCTCCATGGAAAGCTCATTAAAAAATGAAAAAAAGGTATTGAGCATAGTTTTTCTTTTTTTATGGAAAGCTCCTTAAAAAATGAAACATAAGCTACGAGCATAGTCGTTATAAAATCAAACAAAGGTCTTGATCATATTTTTTCTTCTCTGTGGAAATCTCATTAAAAAATGAAACAAAGGTCTTGAGCATAGTTTTTCTTCTCTGTGGAAAGATCGTTCAAAAATGAAACAAAATCTATGAGCATAGTTTTCCTCTCTGTATAAATCTTGTTAAAAAATGAAAATAAATATGGGGATTGAACCCAGAGCCATGAGCATAGTTCTTTTCATGTGTCAAGATCATTAAAAAATGAAAAAGTCGCATCTCCTCTCAAGTAGAGTCTTTTTCAGTATATCACTTATATATCGAGTCGATTCTTTAGCTAGATCTCGTAGATGTCAAGTCGATTCTTTCGTTAGGTATTGTATTTGAAACTTCCTTTCATTTTCATTTGTCAGTTGATGTTTTTTCCTCCATCCAGTATAGAAATCGGTGACAATATAAGCATCAACGAATGAAACAAATCTTGGGGGGACATGTCTCCAAACTTTGATTATCATTTTGGAGTTAATCCATGATATTTTCAAGATGGGGGTAGAGTACCAACCATCCATGGGTATCCCTCAAAACCTTTGTAAATAACGTTGGGAAATTACAAACATAGTTTAATTTTGTTTCAAGCTTGTGTACAAATGAAACCAATTCTGAGCCTATTCTTTGTTCTTTCTTGTGCTCGAAAATACATGAGAATGTGACCGAGTATACTTTTATCATTTTTTCGGACTCGTAAAGGTTATACGAAAAAGGAACCCCCTGGAGTCTCCTTTAATATATTTTCAGAGTCTCTAAACATGGAAATATTGTCGAGTGATATTGCTTCCTTTCACACTCATTAAAAGGTTTGAAAGGGAATCTTTCGAGTGATATTTTATCTTTTTTTTGGCCTCGTGAGAATAGTTACGAAAAATGAACACTCTAATCAAGCATGATTAGAAGAGTTCTCCCCTGTATTGTTTTAGAAATTTTTTGGGCTTGGGAGTCTAAGTTTATGAAAAATTCATCCATGGAGTCACCTTTAAGTTATTTGCAAACTCTCTAAACATGAAAATCCACCAAGTTTTCCTTCTATAGACTCGCTAAATTACACATTGAAGTTCCCATATGGGAACGAACCCTTACTTCTTCCAGTTCGTTAAATAAAGGAAGAGGAACTTACTGAAGGTGAGTTATATCGAGCATGTGTTACCCTCCTCAAGCTCGTCAAATGAAAAACATGTACTCATCTATCTGGGTGGGGGAAAAATTGAAGGAAGTGGGTCAAGTTTTTGGGAATCCTTTGTGGAATCTATTGTCTCCCTTGAACATGGAACCTGTTTGCATCTTGTCTTACAGTTGGGTAATCCACTTTTCTCTAAGTCATACCAATTCCATGTGTCACCATACATTTTCATCCAGTCGAAGAGTGCTCTGATTACCGTCACATTACATTCTTGGTACTCGTCGAGTCAATTCTTCCAAGTCAGTTTTCATGCCTCATCATGTTCAAGGGAAGTTTCACTTCAAACCATCCATCTATAGTATTTCTAGTTTCTATTTCCTGTGTCATTCTATACTAATTCTATTCACCATATTACATCACTTTCCTGTGTTATTTTTGTGTCGATTATGGGGGATACATCAAGGCCCTCCTTCGACAAGTCTTTTCCTGTTGACTTCAACACATCATCCGAGAATTAGAATTAGAAACTAGTTAGGACCTTGGGACATGCATGCCTCAATGGCAAGCCTCCTCGCTTCCAACATTATGTTTACATCATTGACCTCTGATCGGATGATTCCACAAATGTTCGACCTCAGCTCATTTATTCACATTCATTGAAATGTAGTAGGGTACCTTGGGATTCATTGACAACATTGGTGATTTCCCTCGCACTTGTTAATAGTTTACCTCAATGATCAATAATCAAGTGGTTTACACCATCTTCAACATCCAATCATCTATTCACATGGCTATATTTGTACCACATCGGGATTGGGACAAAGACTATGGCTAGGTGTTCACTTTGTTATCTTTTTTCCCAGGATGTGAAGGAGATCATTTGAGCATGCTGATATATATACTGTCACATAAATCCACATTGTGTTGGTCGATGGCTATGTTTTATCATCTCGTAGCTCCACTGTGTATTTTTCATGGCTACAATCAGTTCATGTCATGGAGGTATGGATCCACATTGTATCTCTAGTGGCCATATCCTTAGTCAATATTTTTCATGGATCCACAGTGTATTGGTAAACGACCGTGCTTCGAGTCATCTCTTATTCCGAGTATTTATGCCTTAGAAATGGAACATATATTAATACCATTTGATGATTGTTTGTAGCTTCTTCTATGTTCTCCAACTCCACACCCTTGCATTGAAGAATTGTAAAGTCTTTCGACCATTATTTTCTCTTCTGACCTCACACTTTAGGGGGCATTTGTTACATACCAAAATGTCACACTTAAGTGTCATCCCTATTTACACCTAAGTGTCGCAAGTCTCGTAAAAGTTTCATATGCACCTTTATAAGTGTTGCATACACCTTGACACCATTAAAGAACATTTGTCACAATGCCTAGTCAATGTGGAGGAGAAATATATCATATGAAGGTCAAAATACTATGTGCACATGAATTATTTATTAATATTCATAAAAAGGAAATTAATTTAGTGTGAGAATCCACCTCACATTTAGTTTCCTAATCTCAAGGAGAGGTTGAGAATCTCATGGATGGTTGAGATATTTTCTCAAACCAAAATACTAATTTGGTGGATCTTGAGAGATATTTCCTCCTTAAAATCCTTGAGAGATATTTTCTCCCTAAAATAATTGAGATATATTTTCTTCCTAAACATCTTGGAGATCCTATTTTAGTGGATCTAGTGAGTGATCTTCTCCATGGTGGTTAAGCCTCCAAATCCTATATAACAAGGGTTTTCCATGGTGAAGGGGGGACAAATAGATATATAAAACTTATGATCTTGGGATTCATGCAAGGGTTTGGATGAGGAGAGATTGGAGGAGTGATGCATCATCATCCATGTTTGTAAGAATTCTCTTTGGGTTCTCATTTTAATATACTTGGCCTATTTCCTCCAAGCTTGTGTATTCTTGCATGTGTTTGTCTATTGTTTCTTCAATCTTTGTAGATGAATTTGTTTGATCTAATATTTTAGAGTAGGATTTATTTGTTTCTCTTTTTTTTCTATTTCATTACAGGTATCAAGTTGCATTAAGGAGTTTGGAGATCCAACTCATATTGGAAGCAACAAGGACAAACTTCAAAACTAGGTGCATCACACATTTTCTCCCTCTCTCTCTTTTTGATTAGTTAAATTAAATTCAAAGGGATGTTAGTGTTCACTTGTGTTTCTCTGTATTGGAATTAGGGGTCTGTAATCCAAGGGAAAGTTCACCTGTCCGGAGGGGAATATTTCTGTAACAATATTATTTTATACTTTTTCAAGCCTAGGGGACTAAATCTACAAAAAAGAACATTATTGAGTTAAGTTGTAATTGCATTCCATTATTCTTCTTGCATTGTTGAGACTATTTTCAGCTTCCACATTCTCTTTATAAGCATCTTTCCCCCAAAATTGTCATCACTAGCCAAGAAATTCCTTTCATATATCCTTTGCAACTTGACACCCTTTTACTCGTAGAGGAAACATCCCTCGAGTTTCCATGCCCCGCATGCGTTTCCTTGCATTAAGCAAAGGTATGTTCCACTTCTTGGAACTAGTTTCTTATTTGTGACACTCATTTCCTCTCCTGTATCATAACATTTATTTGTCTATGAAAAAACCCCAAAAAAAGACAGACGAGAAAATAATATTATCTCCTATCGGCAACAGTCATGTTGCCTTTGAACATAGCACAAACTCTTGAGTCCATTTTCTTCCAAGGTTTGAGTTTATCTTGACCTTATGAAGTTGAGTTCATTACTTAGAGTTTACTCCTTCAATTGGTTGTTATTCCAGTCCCTATGGATAGTTTGTTGATGCCTCCTACATCACAATATTTTGTCAATGATCATTGTTAAGTATATGCTTCCTAATTTATCCATATGTCTCATGCTCTTGTTCAAATTAAGTATAAATCCTGTGTCAGCCATTTCTTAGAAATATCAACTTTTCATGTCGGCCATAGCCTCAATATATCTCAGATTCACTTGAACTTGTTGTCCTACCTTGCACCCTGGGCCTACTTTCATCATTGGTAGGTAACCTTGAACCCATAAGATGACACCTCCTCATTGGTTGTTGACTGGGGGGTTTCCCTTATGTTCGATGACAATAAATATATTCACACATTGGGATTTGTGCAGTGTCTTGGAATCCATGAGACCTATTGGTGGTTTCCTTGCCTTTGTCAACATTTTTCCTTATTGAATTCTATTCATAGGGTATCTTTCATGCACTACTTGCATTTGGTGCATACAAGAGACACACATGGTTGTTGGTTTATGAACATCCTATTCTTCCAATATCCTCCTAATTTTCAAGATATTTCTTTGTACCTCACAATGAATGATGAGAGATTCCTTAATTCTCTCCTTTCAATGGGTCTCCTTCCATCGACTTCAGCCATATATTATGGAATCGATATCTAGAATCCTTTGAGTACCTAGAGGCTTGCAGACATCAATGGGAGGTTCTCCCACCATTGAAATTTGGGATTACATCAATGTCTCCTCATCGATGGATTCTTAAAGTGGTGTACTTCAACACACTTATTCACACTTTTGGAATGTACTCGGTGCCTTGACACCTAATTTCATTATCGATGGGTTTTATCTCATTTGTTAATGATATATTTTAATGATCGGTAATAAAAAAAAGTCTTGTTATGTTAAACTTCAAATCCTCTATCCACATAATGTAGACTTGCACCTTTGACAGATAGTGTATAATACCTCCATCTTACAGTAGCAGGACCCCATATCTGTTGTTGTCCTTCATTGGACCAATACCTATATGACTTTAGTGATAATGGAAGATCATATTGTACTCCATTGTATACATATATCTTCGGTTGATTTTGAGACTGGACTCCACTATGTCTTGTTCGTGACTATGAAAACCTATGGAATATGTCCACTTTGTATTTCCTATTCATGGCCGTGAATATCTATTTGATATATATCCACATGGATTTGTAGTGTAATTCAGATTTGTATCCATGCGTACAAAATCATTATGGATTATAATATTCTCATGAGTAACTAGTACTTCCAACTGAGTCTTCATTACTCCACTTCTGGGAATTATAATGTATTTTGGCCATCACATATACTCCTCTGACCTTACACATTATGAAGCATCTTTTATAGAAAAAAAATTCTCACTTCATGCATATTGCTTGGATTTCCTTCCATTTCCCTCTATAGACTTCATTTCCCCTTTTTTATGTGCACTCCATAACTAAAATACTCGTTTATAAACATGTACATGACCTTCCAGTTATGCAACACACGTACATATGTGGCATTCTCCATTAGAACCCATGTACCTTCGGTTTGGTGCTCAAAAATTAAAATTACATATGGTTTTCATGCCATTTCATGAGATCCATGATCCTTGACCTTTCATATACTGGAAACGCTCTGAATCGACCCTTCAAATCCATTTGGAGGCTATCAATTGAGCTATATCCAAGCCTTGAATACATAGTTCATCATTGAGAACAAAAGAACTTTGGAGAAATTTCATCTCAATTGAGTCTTCATCTATTTGTCCTTGAAAGTCTGAACTTCTTGTGTTCAACCCCCAATCTCTTTCTATCTTGTGATGGAGAACCTCATTGACTCCTACATGTGAGATTTCCTTTTTGGAGTTTTTGACGGGTCTAAATTCACCTGACAATAGTAAGGGGTTCTCCCTGGTAAGAAGTCCCAATTAGACCTCTCACTATTTGGAATAGGGAACCCATCCAGATTCTGTCCTAGAAACCATTGATGGTTTGGTTCTATTGGTTGCGGCCTAGTCCACCAATGAGGGTGGGTGATGGGTGGTTGTGAAAACAAAATATGTAGATGAAGACTATCTAAATGTAGGCCTAATCTAATTCTAATCTAATCTATCCTAGCTAGGATTGAATTAACATAAGTGAATGAGTTGTGGCATGAAACTAACTCTACTAGTAGTTTCACCTAGATAGCTTAAATGAATAAATAAAGTTAGATAACACATGCACATGAATATATAACCAGAATGGTCTAATTCACTAAATCACATACATTAGCAACTCATTCGCTCATGACATGTAATATACGAAATAATGAAAAAACTACAAGAATACATATAATGCATCAAAATAGTCTATAAACAAGCATGCTCTTATAACCCATGTGAACAAAATACATCTTTCTTGAAATAGTTCGCAGCAAAAAACAACCACACATGCAAGTTCTTCTCTCTGTCAAAAGTTGGCCTTGAGGGCTTCTTCATATTAACAGTTTCAACAATAGTACATGAAAACTCTTAGGAAAAATCTCCAATTTTAGTTGACATTTTATTCCCGAAGTAGTTTAGAGGTTGGGTTCTATTCTATTATTTATTGAGGTTCAATAAGACCTTTGGCCTTTCGTCTCCCTCGATGACCTTTCGTTTTCCAATGTTTGTCTTCATCCTTTTTGTGATGATGAGAAAAAAGAAAAATGGTTGCATTTAGATTTTGTCTCCTAGCACTAGTGGGTTGTCATGGATTTCGAAAATATTTGTCTTGCGCATCATGAATACTGGATTTGGGTATTGGGGAATCTTTGTCATCCTGATTTTGGCAGTCGATAGTCATGGAGTTTCTAGATCCCTGCTTCATACATTTGATTGATATTTTATTTGTTTCTCCTCCATCACTGTTACATATTTTGTTATTGCTCCTTCATCATCTTTGGCTGTAGATTTCATCATGAGAATGATAAGCGCGAGCCTCCTTCACTCGGTACCTAGAGCAACTTGGTGTGGGAGGTGGGAGAATCAATTTGCAAACTTATTGCTGCGCCACTAGAGTAAATTTTAAAAATTCATAACTTGATCGTACGAAGTTGAGTCATGGAATCGTATTTTGCACTGCAAAAAACATAGATATGCACTCCTGGAAATCCAACCAACCATGACACACAAACATCTTACTTGCGAAACGATTGAGGAGAGCAATTTGGGAAAAAACCCTAGGCAGTTTGTTCTATCACTTCCGGGTGTCGGATTCTGATTCTATAAGTTGCATTGGAATCGAAATGATGGAAATAATATGAATACCCTATTTGTGGGGTTAAAATTACACTTTGACGGATGCCCAAAAAATGCACTCTGAGGCAAATTTTAATGGAACTTTGGGTCCCGCTTTCATTGTTTCTTCACCCATAATTAATTCCATCAGTCCCTGTGTCATCTATGATAAATAGGGACTTATTTCATCCAATAATGTTGCAGTGATGCATTAGTTGCATGAAGTTATATGTTTTCCAAAAATGCCAATTAACACTCATAGTATTTAGTATTGTCTAGGAGTCGAAGTTACCAGATTTCTCCCGAAGCGCATTTCAGAACCAACAAAAAACATGTAGGTGTTGTTATTAACCCATCTGATGCTAGGAAAGGATTTCATAATGATGATTTAGTTGTAATGTCAAGAAACATAAAGTAAACAAGCTAGTACATGTGTGAAAAGAAAGTTATTGATGACACCACAAACTTGATCCTGAGTGTAATAAGGAGAAGGTCAGATATTGTAAGTGATCAATGACTAGCATTTTAATTAGGAGTGAAGAGCTTATTCACCATAAATGTTTAGGAGACTGATCGACGAGTGTGGAAATAAGTTTTTGAGTTGGGATGGGAACAAGATAGGACTCAAGATGGAAGTGGGCTACGCTAACTTGATCAACATTGGCGAGATGAAGCGAGTTGTCTTCTATGTTCCTGATGATGATGAGGGGTATACATCCTTCCACTGATGCATTTGTGACAAGAGAGGGAATATTTTCAATGAGTAGTGTGTTGGGAAGAAGAAGTGAACCTCATTAATAAGCAATGTAATGAAGCGAAAGGGAAAGAGAGTCACTATTATGTGATGCAACGACGTGGGTAGAAGGGAGTTAGTTGTTGAAAGGAGTGTGGGTGATGAATATAATAATGTGACCAATATCGGTGAGAGTTCATTGGTCATGCGAACTACATTGACGATGAAAATGTGTGTCAGTGAGGTTTGGCAGAGGTGTGATAGTGCATTAGATAAGTGCAAAGGGAGGTGGATTATGAATTGGCGAAGGTATCAATGGAATTCCAATGTATAGGTGAAATAGAGGATGTGTTCTTCGATGTGCTATGTGTCAGCGCAGGAAGAGGGAACTTGCAAAAGTGTGGATTTTTCAGGTAGAAGTGATCTGAAGAGGAACTGGAAATGGATAAGGTGAGGTATTGTGAGGAGAACTTAGGCATAGCTATTTGCATGAGGGAGATATCATGAGGGTTCTGGTTAGAATAATTAAAGGGGGGGGAAATTTTGTGTCTTGGATAGAGGCTAAGACAAGAAAATTGGGATGTTGTTGTGGGGCCACAACAAATGTCAACACATTGGGAAAAGCCAGAATATATGCTAGTCTTTCCTATATGATAAGCATAAAATATAGAGGGTCATGAAACTTACTTTTAAGTTCAAGAAATATTGGGAATAATACATAATAGTTACCTGAATGATTTCATCGTGGTGGGCTCACTAGTGATTCTTTCATATCAGCTAACATATCTCGTCTATTTTGGATGGAGGATGAATGATGATGAATTTTATTTCCTTAAATCGTGTCGATGATACGTGTTGGTATCTCCATATTGGGGTTGATATAGGTTTGGGATAAATAAATATTTTTCACCAGGTATGTATATAGATATATCATAGGTTTTTATCCACTGTCAGTGAGCATCGATAGCCCCAGTGGAGTCACCACAATGTCAAATACCTTTTCTTGTAGGAAAATCTGCCTGCGGACAAGTAGATCGACCTCTAGGGCTTGACCTTAACCCTAGACAGAAAAGTGCTTAACGTGGACACTGAATTTCTCTCAAATCTATCTAAGCCTA
>JZKD02S1649964.1:124534-137225 GCA_000966675.3 Picea glauca
ATCTACATTTCAACATCTGAGATTCAGCATCTGTGTTCACCATACACAATCGATTGCCATCAATGACAACCTTGATCATCTGCGTCATCTCTGTTGTAGCCATATTTCCAACACACTTCCTTCAAACCACCTTCCCAGGTGACCATGACTAGAAACTGCAACTAAATACTTCCTTAGCACTTTTCTATCTCGAAGACAACCAATTCATCCCTTAGCCCTCCTTCCCTTAGCTCTCAATATGCATATGACCATGACCATGACCCTGCACTTAGTTGAAAAATCACTTATCTAGAGCTTCGAGACTTCATAACTTTCATCCAGGACCAAATCAATGGTCCTCGTCCTCTTTCACGATCAACGATCAAGATCCACTTCATGACTCTGCGCTTCGGGAGTCTAAAATTTCCTCACTTTCCTCCTCCCGGAACGCTTTTAACTGGAGTTCATGATTTTCTGACGGGTGTCCTCCCATAGATCAGTGGTTGTGAATTGCTTCATCTCTTTAAACTTCAGTAGTTTCAAACTTTCCTCCTGCACTTTCTCCCGGAGTGCTTTCACCCGAAATCGATGATCCTTTGACGTGTGTCTTCTGGAATCAACAGTCAATATGTACTTCGAACTTCAGGAGTTTTTGACCCGATGCAACCTGTCACATCTTTCCCCTCTGGAGTGCCTAGTCTTTGGGCTACACGATCCGTCGTCACATGGAGAAATACTGGAAGCAGACATGTGGCCCAATCAGGCGAGTGCCACATGTCACATTCTAATTGATTTTTCAATACTCCAAATGCTCAAAACTTACTGAAAGGTGGTGCACATCCCATGTGTCCACATCATCCCCGGTGATGTCCGTAAGCCATGTCACTTCGAAAATTATAGGGTCCACATCACCTCCTGGTGATGTCATTCTACCCCACCACTTCGACTCTTTGGGCTTCAGGACTTTGAGATTTTCCACACTAGCACACTTCCAATTATCCCGAACTTTGATTTCCCGAACCGGCAAAACTGCTGCCATGTGTCTCCCTTATCGGAAAACTCATGTTAACCCCAGACTTTGGGACTTTGGGGCTTCGGAAGTTACTGCTGCAAGGATCAATCACTACAATTCATTCGGGCCTCTGGACTTCGAAAAACTCAAACTTCAACTTTTTTCCGAAACGTTTTTATCTGAAGCTCGCAATCTACTGATGTGTGTTTTCCACAGATCGACGACTATGATTTCTTTGGGTATTGATACTTCAAATAAATCAACTCTCAACCTTTGATTTTCCCCTAAGTGCATGGATTTATGCCACGTGTCCTCCTAGATTAGACAACTGCAATTCATTTCGGATCTACAGGGTCCGAAAATCTGAATTCTCAACTTCTCCTTTCTCACCTTTTCCTGGAGTTCTTTCACTCGAAGAACATGATCAGTTGACACATGTCCTCCTACAGATCAATGATCCATGGCTACTTCTTCTCTTCGGAGGTTTGTCGCTCGAGTACCGACATATCACATCACTGCATTCCTTTCAATTTGTGGGGGCATGCATCGATGGTTTGGATTAACCCGCTTTTCTCCCGACAATTCTTATGATGCTAACATGTAACCCCTTGGTGAAACTTTGGTTTGTATTGCGGGACTTCCTTGGTAAATTATCTCCCGTGCAACATGGTTCCCCGCAATGACTCATGTCTATTGATCTCTCTCTCCCATGGGATCCGACGGTTTTGACCTTAACCCTTGCTTCCTTTACATCAGACGACCCCTGTTTACCTGTCCTCTGATCCAATGATCCTGGATCTCTCTTGATCCTACAATGGCGATCACTCCTGAATTTGAAGGGGGACTTTCATGAACCTTCGAACCCCTTACAACTTATCTATGATGATCTAACTCCTGCGTAGCTTTTGCAACGCCATTCTTCCTGTGATTTTCAACTTCACGGTCAGAATCTGATCTCAACCAAGAAACTCTGATGAACAGACCTGACCCATACCTGCATGGTGTTTCAATCATAAGCTATGATACCAAAATATAATATACCCAGCCACCCACAGGCTGGGGTACGCTACCTTCAAGCCCACCCTTAGACTTCTTTCTCTTACTGATACCTTTTTAAAATTTAAGGATGCATAAAAGAAAATACTTTAACGACATGCACAACAGTATTCATCAAGCATGCATAGTCTAAATATTCAATTAAACGATAATTAAATATACAACGAAAATACATTCATATACATGTAAATGATACCATAACAAAGAGCACTTATCTTTATGAAAGATGACACCAAATAACTGCATACCAAGCATGTTCCACCCAACCGTAGACACTACTATTCCAAAACTCAATAGCAGTGTCACCCCCGAGATAGGGCTATGAATCCACAAAGACGGTTCCAGAGTGTTACTTAGTTTCCCAAAACAATCATTACCCAAGCTCTCACAGGCTTCCTAGCTCTCACAACAATCAAAGTACCCATCTCTTTTCTACCCATCTTGCATCACCCGAGAGAACGAACCTCCACCCTTCTATGCCACGCAGTCCCTCAGGTAGTCCTTCTCCGTATTCGATCTCCAACACAACTGGTCCAGAATATCAATGATGGAACTCTTAGGACTCACAACTGTGAGAAATGCTATATATAGGCCAATGCATCTCAGACATGCAGGCCTCAAGTCACGGTTGGATCACACCAGCGACCACTACAACCCACCATACCATGGCTAATTCTTCAGCAATTTGGTTCCCTTTCCCAAGCCAAGATGCAGATGAGAATGGATCAATTAATGGGTAGGTGAGTGCATGAAAGTGTGTGATGGAAATGAATAAACGTACATGAAATCAACGAACAAGCCATCAGTAGAACCCCCCCATCAGACTAGAGGCGGGTTTAAGTAACTTCGTGGGGAATCAAGAACCTCCTGGCCTTCCCCCAAGAAGCTCACGTAACCAATCCCCTCCCTTAGACAAAAGGGATAATTAAAATAGGAATAAACACTTATCCCCTCAAGCCCCCTCTCTTGTGGAATCATAGCCCCGTATAACTCTAGTCCTTGTCTGTCTAGCAACCAACCATGTATTTATTATTAATAATGATAAAAAACATTGCATGTCTTGGGAACACTGTCCTTTTAATAATTGTTTGGGCACTTTGGACTCTCATCATTGTAACAATACATTATTTACAATGGGGGTTCAAAACCTGGGGTGTTACAGCAAGGGTTAGTCATAATCCCACTTTTTTGTCTATCGTATTTCTTTGATTTTGCCTTGCGACAATTTCACTTCCTTTCCACTATTTCAAGCTTTAGAATTGATTTTACATAATGATATGCTTAGAAAACCATAATTATGATGTTTCATAATCAGTTCCAACCTTATTGAGAAGTGTGTCTTTCTCGAATCTTGTCTTTCTTTTCAAATGGATATATATTTCCATGATCAACTTCGGAAAACCTTTCTGAAAAATCCTCACCACAGTAATCTGAAAATGATAACCAAAATATGTCTAGGTGTATGATACCATGCCATGAGTATCACCCATTCTAGTTTCTAGGAAATAGAGTAGGCTTGATCTTGAATGTTGGTTTGTGGTGGAATTTCTCCTTTTGGGCAACAAATTACTATAGCTATGATGATCACCCATTCTACCCTAGAAAAGTGTGCTTGAGATACCTTTGATTGATCACTATTCATGAGGTTAAATATCATTGTGATATAATTATTAGAGGGAAACCGACACTTAATTCCCTATTCCTCAAGTATAAGCACACCTCATATCAGGTAGTCACAATCACTTTAATGATTTTGTTTGATAGACACAATCTTGAGAAAGGCTGTGAATAATTGATGTAATTCCTTCAATCCAGTCTTAATCTTGGAAAGAATGTAAATCATTCCCCAAAATTTTTTATTTAGGCATTTTGTGGCGACTAGATGCTCAACTATCAATGTCAAGGTAAATGTTGATGAGACAAGTGAATTTTTCAATTGAATTTCTTGGAGAATTCCTGCACATGCTTTCCTCATGAAGGTGGATAAAAACCAAGATTAAGACAAACTTTAGTTAGAGGAAAATGAAAAGCATTGAATGAAAAATAAGAAATATTTGATGAAAAGTGATCCAGATGGATATTGGTGGCCACCAACCTTTTCCAACTCGCTCAAAACCATTTTTTGGCAATTTTGGCAATTTACTATTTTTAGCAGTTTTTAACTTCCGAGGCCATTTTGAGGGACTAAATGAAGGTTTTTCGGGATCAAGCTTCTAAATTATAGCTGAAGGCTCTTATTGATCCCCCAAAATTAATCTCCTCGATGATACCTTTCCAATGAGCTACCGTGTGCCCCAAACAAAGATATTATTCCAAAGATACGCTCCCGAAAAGTTGATACACCAAACTACCCAAAACAGGGTCCACAAAATTGTTGGGTTTTCATCTTCCTGGGTCAGGGTTTTGGATTTTATTTATGATAAAAATTCCATTGGAGACTCATTGTAAAATAATCTTCTCACGGATGCGAGTAGCCATCACATCTCTTCTCAGAGATAAGTTGCCACCATTCAAGCCAGTCTTTCACTCTGTATTTTATAGTCTTTGTACATTTTCGCTCATTAATAGAAAATTGTGTATTACTATATATCTGTGTTTATGAGTGCATCTCTGATATATTTATGTTATAATATTGGATATCCGAGATATCTATGTACATTTCTTTATTATATCTCCTCTCTCATTTCATGCCAAAAATAATCCGGATCAAAAAGCGACTTGAATTGCAAACTAGACTAATCACAACAAGTGATATTTATTGAAGCGATCAAAACAAAAAAAAATTACGCTAAAACCGAAAAAAACATCAACATATAAATTATGAAAGCATAAGGTAAGCAAAAATTACTATGCTAGTCCTATTCCTAACCTAACCTATATTGGTCGAAAGAAGGCTAGGTGTAAGTGTAGTGCTAGTGAAGCCAATCGAGCAACTCCAAACCTGCAATATCATATTGGTTGAAGGCCAATTGGAGAGAATGCAGTAGTGAGGGATGCAGGATTGAAATAATTGATTCATGTGAGTCTCCACTCAAAAAATTTAGTTTGGAATTGTTATGATTTGTGATACATGCGGACATGTAGGATTCCACCAACCAAGATTCAATTGTGTCATAAAATTTAAAATGATCGCTATATAATTGATGGAAGGAAATAAACAACGAGATACATACCTGATGTGGCTCATGAATGAAAATTCCATGATGTACTTTTTAAGTTAGTCTCAGAGTGGGTGGTATTTCTCATCCTAGGGATGAAATTAAGACAACGAGTAATTGACATAATCATCGATTGAAATTGGAATGTCTCATTGTCAAGGTAGATATCCCTAGGTCCAAACTTCACATACTCTGCATGATGAGGGGAGAACTGATATTTGATTGTTGAATGTAAACATTGAATGAAATGTGACTCCAGATCTTCTCCTATAACATCAATGAAATCACATGAAGAGTGTTGGAGAAATAAGATTGAATCCAAGGGTAAGTGATGTATCTTCTCCCAAGAAGTAACATGCAATTATAGAGAAGATTGAGATGACGAAGGTTATTGAATCAACTCAATGTTTCTTGTATTTTGCGTGGTGATGGGTTTTTCATTTGCAATGATTTTTTCGTAACGATCAACAAAATCAGGGTGCTCTACATTCTTTAGATTTTAAGAGATTAGAAGATGTTTATCAAGGTCAGAAATATCATATTGTATAGGACCAATCAGTGATAGGTCAATGCTTTCATTCAATTCTGGGACTGGAAAGTAATCATCAAAAATAGGGACATCAAAGTCATATTGTGATTCACCAAGTTCCGGAAATTTGAATTGCAAAGGACTTTCAAAGGGATGCATTCCAGATGAAGTATTGTTAAGGATTGGTGCTTGATCGATCACAATTGGACACACTTATTGATGTGGTATATCATTCAATGTTTCATCTCTAAAGGATTAATGCGAAGGGTGTACTATATTATAGGGAGATGGATTCTCATGTGGATGATTATTATTGAAAAAATTTGTATACAGTGCATGAAGGTTTTCAGATTTTGAAGATGACGATATTTCTTCAATGAGAGGTTGATCACATACCAGAATATGATCATGATTTTATGAAGGGGGATCGTTACATGGTTCACACTCTGAGGATATGGGGTCTAGAATTACTGATAAAGATTTCATTGTAGCTGTGTCGAAGTGATGGTAGAATATTATGCCCCCTATATAGTTTGTTGTTGGATCTGAATTTTGTGAATAAGAGATGGCTTGATCATTCAGATTGCATTCTTCATAAATAGAGATGAGATATGAAAACTAATCAAATATTTCTTGTCCTGAGGGTTCATCACTTTCAAGAAATCTACAGTAAATATGTATGACTCTTCGAAAGAAATCATTCTCAGATTCATTCCTTATCCTACAGATTTCTGCCAGTTCATCAACAAGTTCGTTATAAACATAATTTTCATGAGCAATGATAAAAAATTCCATGAATTGTTTCCAACTATGAATTGATTTTGCTGGAAATGTCCTAAACCAGGATTTAATTCACCCTTCTAATGTGAGGATGAAAAATCGACATGTTTCATTGTCTTGTAGAATATTAATATTTCATCGAGCGATGTCAAATATTTTGAGATGCATAAATTCAAAGACATGCCCTTCACCATCAAATTTTGGGTTTGACAAGAGATTGACTATCTTAACTAGAATTCCCTCAGTAGGTCTCGGAAGACTTATAGGTTCATCCCATATAGATCTACAGAGAGGAGCCATGGGTTAGTTAAGAGTTAAATTAAATGACTTCATGTGGGCAGGATTTTCATCCATCCCTCCTTCTAGCGCCAATTCTGTTGACAAGTCTAAATTTGTCCAACAACAGTAACAAGTTCTCCAATGTAAGAATTCCTAATTAGAACTCTCATTGTTTGGAATAGGGAACCCTTCCATATTTTGGCCTGAAAACCATTGCTCGTTTGGTTCTACCAGTTGGGCCCCAGTCCACTGATGAGGGTGAGTGATGGGTGGTTGTGCAAACATAATATGTTGATGAAGACTATCTAAATGCAGGCCTAATCTAATTCTAAGCTATCCTATCCTAGCTAGGAGCGAATTAATGTAAGTGAATGAGTTGTGACATGAAGCTAACTCTACTAGTAGCTTCACCTAGATAGCTAAAATGAAGAAATAAATTCAGATAACACATGGACATGAATATATAACCAGAATAGTCTAAGTCACTAAATCACATACATTAACAACTCATTCGCTCAGGACATGTAATATAAGAAACAATGACAAAACTACAAGAAGACATATATTGCATCAGAATATTCCATAAAAAAACTTGTTCTTACAACCCATGTGAACAACATATATCTTGCTTGAAATAGTTTGCAGCAAAAGATAGCCACACATGCAAGTTCTTCTCTCTATCAAAAATTGGCCTTAAGGGCTTCTCCATATTAACAGTTTCAAAAATAGTACATGAAAATTCTTAGGAAAACTCTCCAATTTTAGTTGACACTATATTCCCGAAGTAGTTCAGAGGTGTACAATGTTGGAAGAAACAAAATCCCTTTCTTTGGGTTATATTCTAGTTTTATTAAGGTTCAATAAGACCTTTGGCCTTTCATCTCCCTCGGTGACCTTTTGTCTTCCAATGTTTGTCTTCATCCTCTTTGTGATGATGAGAAACAAGGAGAATGGTTACATTTTGAATTTGTCTCCTAGCTCTAGTGAGTCATCATGGATCTCAACCATATGTGTCTTGCACATCATGAAGACTAGCATTCGGTATGAGGGAATCTTCATCGTCATGAGTTTGACAGTCAATCGTCATGTAGTTTCTAGATCTCTGCTTCATACATTTGCCAAATATTTTATTTGTTTTTCCTCCATCATTCCTCCATCTTTCATTATTTATCCTTCATCATATTTATATTTATATTTCATCATGATAATGTTTAGTGTGATACTCCTTCGCTCGGTACCTAGAACAACTTGGTGTGGGAGGCGAGAGAAACAATTTGCAAACTTATTGTTGATGCCACTAGAGGAAATTTTAAAAATTCATAACTTTCTCGTACGAATTTGAGTCAGGGAACTTTATTTTGTGTCATGACAAATGTAGAGATATGCTCCTGGTAATCCAACCAACCATGCCACACAAACATCTTACTTGCAAAATGAATGACTAGACTGGTTTGGGGGAAAACCCTAGGTAGTTTGTTCTAGCACTTTCAGGTGTCAAATTATGATTCCGTAAGTTGCATTCGAATCAAAACGCTAGAAATAATTTGAATAACCTATTTTCGTGGTGAAAAATTCACTTTAACGGATACCCAAAAAATGTACTACGAGGCATTTTTTAATGGAAATTTGGGTCCCACTTTCGTTGTTGCTTCACCCATAATTAATTTCATCAGTCCCTGTGTCATCTATGGTGAATAGGGACTTAGTTCATCCATTAATGTTGTAGTGATTCATTAGTCACATGAAATTATTTGTAACATCAAGAAACATAAAACAAACAGTCTAGTACCATGTGTGTGAAGAAAGTTATTGATGACACTGCAAACTTGATCCTGAGTGTAATATGGAGAAGGTCAGATACAGTAAGTGATCAGTGACTGGCATTTTAATTAGGCATGAAGAGATAAGTCACCATAAATTTTTAGGAGATTGATCGACAAGCATGACAATAAATGTCTGAGTTGGGATGGGAATGAGATAAGACTCAAGACGAAAGTGGGATACATTGACTTGATCAACATTGGTGAGAGAAAGTTGATTATCTTCAATGTTCTTGATGACGATGAGGGGTGAAAATCCTTATGTTATCGCATTTGCAACATGAGAGGGAAACTTGTCAATGGGTAGCGTGTCATGAAGAAGAGGTGAACCTCACCAATAAAAAATGTAATGAAGCAAAAGGGAGAGAGCTTCAATGTTATGTGATGCAACGATGAAAGTATAATGAAGTTAGGTAGTGAAAGGAGTACGTGCGATGAATGTAATAATGTGACCAATATCGGTGAGACATCATTGGTCATGCGAACTTCGCTGAAAATGAAGATGTGTGTCAGTGAGGTTTGGCGGAGGCACGATAGTGCATTAGCTAAGTTCAAAGGGAGGTGCCTTATGAATTTACGAAGGAATCAATGGCATGCCAATGTATAGGTGAAATAAAGGATATGTGTTATGTGTCAGTGCAGGAAGAGCGAACTTGCGGAAGTGTGGATTTTCAAGTAGAAGTGATCTGAGGATGAACCAGAAATGGATAAAGCGAGGTAGGGTGAGGAGAACTAAGGCGTGGCTATTTTCATGAGGGAGAGAGTGCGAGGGTTTTGCTTGGAAGAATTAAAAGGGTCCCAATTTCTTGTCTTGGATAGAGGCTAAGAACAAAAAATTGGGAGGTTGTTGTGAGTTGACGATTAAAATCACAACGAAGTTTTGCCCACAAAGTGTTGCTAAAGCCTATTATTATAAAAGATAAATAATATTAGTAGGTGGGACCCCCTTGTATATTGGAGATAATATCTGGCTCTTATTTGATGTTTGTGCCACTATTCGACACTACTTACATGGTTGATGAGATCTTATTGGTGATGGATTGGGCTTATTATGTGTTGGTTCTATATGCGACAAGTGAATGTTGGGTAAGGCATGTTATGTTTTTTTCAGAGCTCTAATCGCATGTTAAGATTGCCTATGTTATCCATTTCTACTATTGCTATCTGTTCCTGGACTCGTACTTTGACACCTACACAACAGACATGTTAGTAACAATACTAAAGAGCAGTTGGAAAAGAGCAAAAGCAATATAAACAAATGAAAAAGGAAATGAATTAAACTATGTTATATACTACTCTACATGAATTGAAATTTAAATGGTCATTGTTAACCCTAGAAATAAGCTAATAGTTATGTGATTTGATTGAGTTATATGAAGTGGTGATTTATGTTATGGAATAAGTTTGATATGGGTCGCGCTATTGGTTTTAGTGGGGGATGGTTTCGATACATAGTTTAATTAATTGACTTAATGGGAAGCTTGCTGGTGTGTACTGAGGAATTAATAGACTGGGGATGGAGGCGACATGAATTTACTGCACGTCACCCTTAATCCTTCCACTGGCCGCCAACCTAATCGGGCTATAGTTCAACTGTGTTTTCTATGGTTATGCTTCAACTTTCAAGCAGAGGGAGAACCGTTCAACCAATTCGCATTTAAGGTGCTTTTGATTACAGGTATGTCTTTTTTTTCCATCTATAAGTCTTCTCTGGTTATTAAATAGATATTGGCTCAGATGTGGGTTTGTTAGTTCCTTAAGTATGGAAACTGTGTAAAATTGTGATTTTTCTGGAATGAATCGTTGGTGGCTTTCTCTACGATAATGTCTGAAGTTACAGTGTATTGAGTCATTCTGAGTGTTAGCATCCATAAAGGCTCTATGTCATCCTTGTCGGTTTAGTGGAGGGTTTCATCTGGTCTAGACTGGAAGGCTGCCTTCACGCATTGTATCACCATACCTAGTCTTGGATTTTATGGGGTTTGATGGGTTTAAAATGCCCTCTGTCAATGCGCATTATTTACTTGGGTATTAGTTTATTTGATGCTACAAATGGTCACGTAGTGGGCCATATTGCTTCTTATCAACTTCGTTTCACCTCAGTGTCGTTATTTGGTTGACTGGGAGAGCCACAAGGATTATACCCTATGCATGCTAAGTATCATTACAAGGCCAAATGAATCCTTTGTCCTCTGTTCATAGCCTCCTCTATCACAGGGATTGTCACCCTGTCTGCGAAGACATTTGTTGTATAGCCTGTGCGTGCACCATTGGTCTTAGAGGTTCTCACCTGATGTTGGAGGGGCGCCTCCATGTCTCCCTGTGTTGGTCCATAGAGCCAATCCTTGATTACTCCAAGCTCGGTTTTGATAAAGGAAACCCATTTTGTCATGCTGAATACATGGTCGATAGTTATGAATTGGTGACGGAATGTCGACAATGTTCTATTATTAACTCGTCTCTGTTGATTATCCTTACAGTGTTTTACTTATTAGTACTTAGTCACTGCAATTGGTTATTATGACAGTCTAATTGATAAACTCAACATTGAATTTGGTTGATTGAAGAATGGGGTTGATACATAGTCACTGTATTTTGCATTGAATTTATCGGAATGCTAACTCAACATTAGTTCACAATTGATTAATGATGTTTCGCGCATGATGCATTGGTATGTGTGGCATTCCTACACCATAAGTCAATGATTACTGTGACTATGTGTTTTTAATGGCCAAATGGTTATTGCAATCGGGATGACTATGGCATTTCCATCCACTATATATTATACAGTTATTTGATTGCATCATAAAGGATGGGAACAAGTTTTTACACAGTATGATTTTGTTGCAATTTGATTAATTTGAGCAATACTGTTGTTGCCTCCTTGTATTGGATTGATAACTCAAGATGTTAGGTTGATTTAATGATACTGTGACTATGTGTTTTAAAATTTTCAAATGGGAATGTTGCATCGTGGTAGTTATGTCATGGTTATCCACTGTACTTGTTATCGATATTATTTGATTGCGCCATTAGAGAAGGTCACGGGTTTTTAAACATGGCTTTGTTTCAATTTGATTGACTTGTGTTATGAGACCAGGCATGTTGTTGTTGCCTCGTTGTATTGGATTGATATCCCAACACTGTGGATGTTTAGATTCAGAGTGATTGAACCTGTACAGTCATGGAAATACTATTGCATTTTATTGGATGTCTGTGTATTCCACATCATAATATGTGTTGAATGGTAATGGCTATCTGTGAGTTGAAATGGCAAGTCAAGGTATTGCATTTAAAATATTGATGGTTGTATGTGGTTGTCCGCCGATGAATATCATGTTTCATAGCAGAAACAGAAATAGGGTATGTGACAGTATAACCTCATTGCAATTCAATTATTAAATGAATTAAAACACAGAATCGAGCACAACCTTTGAGCTTGTATTTGATGATTGAAATAATTCGTGGGTAGTGGTTGATTTTGATGCTGAACAAAATGGTTTACTGTTTATTCATGTGGGAAGTGTTTTAAAATATTAAATGGATAAGTGAGATGAACAGAGCTCCCCTAGAGGCTATTGTGGAATGCATGTTGTCTTGTTTGATGACACTATGTTTGATATTTGATTACAAGCAGGGAGCAAGTTAATGCATAG
The DNA here is from genome assembly GCA_000966675.3 of Picea glauca. Classification (NCBI taxonomy): domain Eukaryota; kingdom Viridiplantae; phylum Streptophyta; class Pinopsida; order Pinales; family Pinaceae; genus Picea; species Picea glauca. The sequence continues at coordinate 136,804 of JZKD02S1649964.1, forward strand.
GATTGCTTGAACTATGCACAATAATTGTTTAGGTCTCAGTGGTCATTTGGTTGGTGTGTTTCCTTTTACAGAATGGTTTATGGATCACTTAATTAATTTTATGAACAATAATCGCTCTCTTTCCCTACCATTATTTCTCTTTCTGCTAATTACAACCCCCTCACCTTCCCACATTCATTTTTCACTCCATGTTCTTAAATTTAATTACAATCAAGAAGAATTTTGTATTGAAGCAGTTTAGAGTCGCATTTTCTTGGTTGGATTACAATGATGTTTTCTTTGGTTTGCATAACACTTGATTGTTATGGTGTTAAGAACCAAACATCAATATAGCATAGAAAAACCTCAGGAAAAGTACTCAACGCCTTGAAAAAGAGATAATTTCAGATAATAAGCCACTTCGAGGGGGCAACCTCCTTTTA
>JZKD02S1649975.1:43458-65811 GCA_000966675.3 Picea glauca
AACATGCTTAGGATCTTTTAGATCCTTGATTACAACTTGGTGAGGTGAAAACTCGACGGTTTTACCTTCACCTGAATGAGTGATTTGATATACTGATAAAAGGTTACAAGAAATACTTGGAACACATAATACATCATTGAAATGACCATTATGTACTTGAACTTTTCCAGATCATACAACACTAAGAGATCTATCATCACCAACAAATATTTTCTTGGTGTTACATTCATTTAGAGCGAAAAATATGGCTTTATCCTTAGCCATAGGATAAGATGCTCCTGAATCAATAAGCCACTCATCAGAAGAAGAAGTAGTAGTAGATTTTCAATTGAAGGAGAAACCAGAAGCAGAAAGTGCATGCCTGTGAGAAGAAGAAGTAGAATCAATACTGTTGTTGTGCTTCTTCATCACTTCTTCTAAAGATGCCATATTCTTGAAACATTTGGACTCATCATGACCATCTTTATCACAAAAGTTGCAATGTCTATTAGTATTCTTACTTTTATATTTTTCTCCTTTGTCACCAGTAGGAGTTGAAGTTGTCTGAGCAAGTTTGGGACCCTTATGTTGTTTGTTGTTGTAGCGAGGATGTTGCTTCTTGGGATACTTGGGTTTATCTTTCTGCTGGGCAACTAAGGCTTTGTTGGAGGGACCTGCAATGTTGATCACTCCAAATTGTACAAGCTTATCTTCCTCTCAAATCAAAGAAGCACAAAAGGACTCAAGACTGGGTTTTTCATAAGCTTCTTCCCCTAGAGCCTCTCTTATGGCATAAAAGGTAGATAGAAACATAGAATATGCACTACCTAGCTTAGAAAGAATAAGATAGATGCAACAATCTTCCTCCATCTTTATCATACATTCTTCAAATAAAATTCTTAGTGTTTTAAACCTATATAGATAGTCTCCAAGGCAAGAAAAATCATTTGGACTCAAGGTCAGTATTTGATTTTCTAACTGTTGTGCTCGAATAATATTGAGTTTACCAAACATAGATTCAATCTTGCCCCAAGCCTCTTTGGGGTCATCAATATCTTGAAGGTGGTACCTTAAATCAGGAGAGATGGAAATTCCAATTATTCCACGTGCTTCATCATTCCTATTATCCCACTTGGCTTTCTTATCATCATTAGTGGGTGATTTTTCCTTTCCCAAGGTAATCTAGTACAAGCCTTTACTTATTAATAAATCTTCTATATGAGATTTCCATTGGAAGTAGTTGTTGCTGGTAAGAAAGACAGTACTTGTAGAAGCCCTATTAAATATGCAGATAATGTGGATTTAAAAACTAAAACTGATGATCTGGATGGAAAGAGATCGAAAAGTTATGCGGTTTAAAAAAAAAAAAACGGCACTGAAAATGAACTTCCGATGTTAGATTTATGCCCTTTTTAAAAAAGGCACAATCGGTAACCAAATGACCACGTGACTGTGTAAGTTGCTTTATGAAGTGACCCACTTTTATAAAGAGAAGTGGGGATCACTTTTACAATGAAGTTACTTTATAACAGAAAATTTGCATGCAAAATAAATAACTCTAGAATAAAATATTAAAGCTACTTATAGTGATTCACTTTTATACTTGAAGTGAAATACACTTTACAATTTTAGCATGAACTTTTTTCAAAAAAGGTAACAAAAGAGAGACTTGAATTCAAGACATCTTACTTAATAAGGCAACTTTTAACCAAATGATCTATCAAAACATATTGTAATGTTCAGAAGGAGGATTGTTGTTGCTGTTGTTGAAGACGACCTTGGAGAGCTTGCTAAAAAAAAACTCTTTTCACACAAGAAAAAAATTTCGCTTCTCGATGACAACAAGGGTTAGATCTCGGTTAGCTTACCTGGAAGATGCACCTTTTCCTATCTGTTTATGATTTTCCAAGATCGCACAGGGCGTGGGGAAAAGAGCATACACAGATCTAAAAGAGTAGCAACCCGGAAATAAATAAAACAAAACCAAAATAAAACCAAAATACTACTCTGCAAAAAATTTTAAAAATGCGTATTCAAACTTTATACCTCCGGATATGACTGTAATGACCATATCTTGGACAAACGGAAATATTTTCGAGTGAAAAAAAAAAGTGTTACTGACTGAAACAAGCGCTCCAGACACAATGGAATAGTCCTTTTAGCCTAGAAATGTACATAAATGATAGACAATGGAGATGAGGCAACTCAGCTTCACGATCTCGATCTACAACATGAGCGGGTCTTCAAACATGCTCTGATACCATGTTCGACAACACAGGTATTCCAACAAAGGATGAACACCTTCAGTAACCACTCACATAACCATATCAAATATCAACACACCGATGTTTTCACGTGGTAAAACCCCTATGGGGAAACATCCATGGCCCCAACCAATGCGGCCACTTGGAGTAGTTTATTAATGCAAAGAAAAAGATTACTGAGAGATTTTACAAGAGAGTTTCTCACAATCGATCATCGGAAAATGACCCTCCATGCTCTTTAAATAGAGATCATGTACCAATCGGGTGTTAATCCATGGATCAATGGTTGTTAAGATCGAGGAGAGTATGAACCATCGGATTAGTCTATGTTGAGAACATATCGTGACCGTCAGATTTTCTAACTACAAATGCATACTAATGCATACTAAAGAAACACACTAGAAAAAACACTTTTACCTAACAACACAATAGACCAAGTAGATCTTACTAACTCCTAAGTGTCTAAATATCCTAACAATCATTTTTTATAACCAAGATGACCAGTATATGGTATTTTGTGTAGTTCATCCATTATGAACTTTTTCAAGTCATCACAATTTGGAATATACAACCTACCTTTGTAAGTTAGAATACCTTCATTCAATATTTGATATCCCTCATACTTCATCCCTGTGGGCTCTTTCTCTAGGTATTATTTCACAGTCTTGAAAAATGCATCTATTTCTTGTGTACTTTTGACTCTCTCCTTGATGTTTGATTCACAGGTTCTTACGATTGCCAAGAGAATCACTTTCATACTTCTACTAAGGGCATTAACCACCCTATTTTATTTTCCTTTGATATATTTGATTTCAAAATCAAACTCACTAAGGAGAGCCATCCACTGAGCTTGTCTAGCATTGAGTTTTGGTTGATCAAAGAAATATCTCAACCCACTATGGTCTTTCATAAGCACAAATATTCTACCTAGGAGGTAATACCTCCACATTTTTAAAGCATGTACTATGGCAGCCAATTCCAAATCATGGGTCACATAATTGATTTCATTCTCATTCAATTTCCTGGATTCGTCCTTCTTGCATAAGGACTCCTTTGAGCCCTTCCTTGTAGTAATCTATACACACAAGGAAGTCCTTGTTTGGTTCTGCAATATTCAGCACAGGTGCATTGGTTAGAAGGTATTTCAGTTTTTGGAATCTCTCTTCACATTCTGATGTCCAAATGAATTTAACTCCCTTTTTCTGAAGGGAGGTGATTGGGCATTAAATCTTGGAAACTCCCTTTATGAACCTTCTATAGTATCCTGCTAGGCCCACAAAGGATATGATATCAGATACATCTTTTGGGTAGGCCAATCCATAATGGATTTGATCTTGTCAGGATCAACTCCCACTCCTTTAGAAATAACATTTCCTAAGTAATGGACTTGGTTTTGGAAAAAGTCACACTTACTAAACTTAACATAAATTTGATGTTCTCTTAGCACTTGAAGCACTAACTTGAAATGTTTTTCATGCTCTTTCCTACTCTTAGAATATATTAGGATATCATCAATGAAAACCAACAAAAATCTGTCCAATAACTTACTAAGTACATTATTCATTAAGCAAATAAAAGTGGTTGGTGCATTGGTAAGCCCAAATGGCACCACCACAAATTCATAGTGCCCATATCTTGTCCTAAAGGATGTTTTTTGGATGTCTTCATCCTTAATTCGGACTTGATGGTATCCATACCTCAAGTAAATATTGGAGAAAAATGTAGCACCCCTTAACTGGTCAAACAAGTCATCAATCCTTGGAAATGGATACTTATTATTAATGGTCATGTTATTGAGTTGTCTATAGTCTATGCACAACCTGAGTGTGCCATCCTTCATTTTCACAAACAAAGTTGGTTCTCCCCAAGGAGACACACTAGGCTGAATGTAACCATTGTCCAACATCTCCTTTAGTTGTAGTTTGAGCTCAACTAGCTCTGGTGTACTCATTTTATAGGGTTCTCTAGAGATTGACACCGCTCCTAGTACAAGTTCTATTGAAAAGTCCATATCTCTTCTTGGAGGTAGACCTGGTACCTCTTTTGGAAACACATATTTATACTCTCTTAATATGGTATGGTCCTCTATGATTGGTTTATTATTTTCAACATAGTTCAACACTTGTATTGCATACAAAGACCATCCTTTTCTGCAATACTTCTTCACTTGAAGGGTCGATATTTGTCTCATTGAGACAGGATTTTGAATTCCTTGTAGGGTTATTTTTCTCCCTTCTTCATCTTCACACTCCAAAGTTTTATTGTAATAATCCAACTTGGTTTTATGGGAAGCCAACTAGTCCATCCCAATCAACAGGTTGTAAGATCTTAAAGGGAGCATGTTTAGGGTTTCTTGGGTGGGGAATCCATTCATAATGAATTGGCATGCTGGTATGACCTCTGTTACCTTTTTTTTGGTTCCAGTGGCTAGTTGTACCAGCCATGATTTAGCATGTTTTACTTGCTACAATTTACATTTCTCAACAGTTTGAGGGGAAACATAACTCATATGAGAACTAGGGTCAATTAAAATGGAAACCAGATGGTTTCCAATCATACCTTCCATCTCCATCACTGAATCTTGGTGAACAACTTGTCTATTATCGAGGGCTACATAAATTTGTGGCATGCCCCTAGCCACATCATTGACTGTGGTAGCCTCCTTGATGTTATAGACCCTCCTATTGTCACATTGCCTATATGGGAAGTCCCTCAACAGATGTTCTTTTCCACAACCCCAACATTTCAATGGTTCCCTCTTTGTATTATCAGTATTACCTGGGGATGATCCAAAGGGTTTATTACCACTATAAGATAGAAAATTATGATGATATACACTTTTAGTAGGAAGGCTCATCTTAGAGATTTTCCCATGATTCTTAAATCTTTAGGATTTAAACCCCTTCTCCTTGAATCCCAAATTACTTTTCTTCTTCCATTCCTTATGAGGTTCTGCCTTATTCTTGAGTTTCTCATAGTAGTACCTTGCCTTCCGAATAATGTCTTCTAAAGTCTTTGTTTCATCAAATTCAATTATGTCTCAGAAGGAATGAGGCAGTCCACTAATAAATCGTTTCATCTTTATCTTTTCATCATTTATGTAGGGCACATACCTCATCAACTCAATAAATTTGTTGATATATTCATCTATTGTGAGTTGTCCTAGCTTGAGTTCATAGAACTCCTTGGTATTCCCATCAAAGTATTTTTCCAACAGATACTTCTTCTTGAAGTATTTCTCAAATTGTTTTACTGACAAGTGCTTCTCATGGATTCCTTTCACATTCCTAAGTTCCTCCCACCAAATGGAGGCCTTTCCATTCAAGTTGAAAATGGCTATTCGGGCCTTTAAGTTTTCAGAGTAGTCATGGACTCTAAAGTACTTCTTCAACCCAAGTAGCCAAACTTATGATTCTTCCCCCTTTTTAATTTCTCCATCGAAAGTGGGTGGTTTGGCTTTCTTAAACTCTTGAGGGTCATGACTCTTGGAATGTTTCCTCTTCTTTCTTCTCCTCTTGGAATGTGAACTAGTCTCACCACTAGAAAATTCCTTGGAGTTGTTAGTTTCCTCACTGGAGGATTATTCTATTGAATGTCTCTTGGCTCCATGTTAGGCCTTCTTTGAGGTGTTCCTCCTTGTGTGACCACTTTCAGGACCATGCTATTGTATCTTAGGTGGAATTTGGGTTTTCTTAGTATGATTTATGTCCACATTATTGGATAATGGTCCATGTTGTAGCTGCCTTTGTATATGTTATAGGATTTGGAATAGGATTTCATTAATTTCAATTTGTTTTTCCTGTTCTTTTATCAACCTTTTATTGTCATCCTTACAACTCTGTAATTCCACCATGAGGCTTCTTTCAGTTTCATCCAAATATGGAGGGGTTTCCACCACCCCCCTCTCATCAGATTTTTCTTTTCTATTGTGGGAGATTTCCCCCAACTCATGGTGTGTCACCATTCTTTACGTTGTATTTTTCCTATTGTCCACTGACTGATTGAGTGCTCATAAAACATTTTCTATTAGTTAATTATCTACTAGTTTATGAACAATAGATACAATTTGTAAGGTGAAGTCAACTTCCTTATTTGGAACACTAGAAAAACAAAGTTCAGATTTTTAAAACATTAACAACAATATAAAGTTTCATTCCTCTCTTCAATAGTGGTTTAAATAAGCTTCTTATGAATGGGGTAAGATAGGGTGTTAACCCTTAAAAGTTATCTAATAAAATTTTATACGACTTGTTCATGAGACCAAGCAGGCCAAGTGTTGTTTCCTGCTCTGATACCACTCTGTCACACACCCAACCCCTAAGTACCTTTTTAAGGGATGGGGTATAAATTTTTTGCTTAACCTAATACCCATGGCCCAATAATTACCAAAATATTTACTTTCTCTTTTCCCTCTTAGAAGTAGTTTAACACTAACTCAATAAATTATTCATATGATAATTATGAGTAATTATATTATAACATAATTGTAGATTTTAATGACAAAAATATGCAAATGAAATTTCTGTCAAACACTTAGCAACCTAGAGATAACTGTCTTGCATGAACTTCATAAATGCATAAACCCACATTCAGAAATTACCATAAGCAGAAATACACATTGCTAAGCAAAACAACATCAAAAATAACACAGTGGACAACAAACCATAACACTCAGAAATTTAGACAAATGCCAGGGAAAACCCCAATGTGGGGAAACCCAATGAGAGAGAGATATATTCTTATTCAGCTTCAGGAAAGTACATAACAACAACAAAATATCACATTTCCAGCCAAGGGAAATACCTCACAACACCAAAACAATCCCAAAAATTTTGTCTCGAAAAATGTGCCAAATACATATTGTTGTATAGCCTCCTCCATACCTCATTTTATGTGCCAACAATCAGTTGTACAGACTCTTTCGTAAAACCCAGAAACAATGAACAAAAATCTGAAATCCACCTCGAAAACCGTGCCCAAAACTGCCTAGATTTTCGTGCCAAATCCGTACGGTTGTACGTACTGTATAAAATCGTATGGGATGTACGGATTTGTACAGTACGACCTCCCACAGCAGAAAAATAATTTGGCCCAAAACTCACAGAGACATTTTCTTGGGATTTGTGCCCTCCTTCCTTGGAAAACATGCCCTCTTTGCTGCTCACTTTACTCTCTCAAGCATACTCAGAAAATCTCTCTCAATCTCCTCTCGATGTCTTCTCAACATGTCTTTCACACTACCCAATACATTTTTTTATAATATGAAAATGGCATTTTCCCCCCAAAGTGTCTTTTCACCTTCCCCAACCCTAAATCCGAAGGCCAAGATTAGATCTTTCCTTTTTCAAGATCAAGGGTCATGATCCATTCCCTCCAAAATGAATCACTTGAAATATTAAAGTGATTTCACTTTATTACATAAGTTCTTTATGAAAATAAATTCACTTTAAAATTAGAAGGTACACTTTATTTAAAATTCACTTTAATAAAAGAACCACTTAAAACAACTTTATAAAATCTATTACAAAGTTAAGTGCATGGTAGTGTAAACATTAAGGTAACATCTGCATACAAGACAAAACATGCAGAGTACCTCCCGAGATAAAAAGCTAACAATCCCTCTTAGCGAGGGATGTACTCGCTGCCACCTCCATCATCTGGTCCCATCACACTGTGCTCTGTAGGATCTCCCTCTAAATCTGGATCCATCCTCAACACCTGTACATAACTCGAACTAGAACATCTTCTTCTGGCAACATCCTGGAACCTTGAGCTCACTTCATCTTGAGAATTGGTTTGATCAACCTGGCTAAGCCTCTTGCCAGTGCTCAGAAGAGACTCACCCTCTTCTCTTAGAATGCAACAATGAATCCTTGGCGCCACCAGAGTCTCAGAAGCCTCCTCATGCTCCTCATTCAATGTTGAATCATACATTGAAGGTTGTCCTCTCAACATATACAACCTGTCCACCTGGTTACCGATCAACTGCAACTCTACCAGGTCCACTCCCTACCTGTAGATAAAGACATTTTCCCTGTTGAACAATATGCAATATTCTACATCCTCCAAGGTCGAGACTGAGAGCAAGTTAACCCTCAACCCTGGAACAAAGAGAACTCCATCAATCTCCAAGAGTCCCCCAAAATCGAGTTGGAATTTAACATTCCCAACTCCACGTATGAATTTTGCCATACCACCTTCATTTACCACTTGTCGGTCAGGACCAATCTCTGTAAAATCTAGGAATACTCACCAGATTCCCTTCATGTAGCTAGAGGCTACGCTATCCACAATCCATCTGATATCACCTCCAAATCCTCCGTTGACGACACTAGAAACTAGGGTCACCAAAGAAAATTCCCTATCGAACTTTGAAGAAAAGTCCTCCATGGCTATTGTAGCAGTTGTCTCAGGCCCTTCTGGTTCATTGTTCTTCTTCTTCTTCGCAGGACAATGATAGGCAAGGTGCCCCAACTGGTTACAACAATAGCATCTGACTTTACTCATGTCCCTTCTGGAACTTCCTTTCTTCTTTCTCTTTTCAGTAAGAGAAACATTCTCATCTTCTCTGTCTGTCCTCTGTTCATTGCTTTGAGCTCTTTCCTGGATCTCCTCCTGAGTGAAATCATCCCACAGTCTGCTCCAATCTGGTAGATGCTCATGTCCCACCACACACTTCATGAATACTTCTCATTCTTTGGTGAAGACATTTAAGGCTATCCTCACCAACTCAGAATCCGTAATGACCTCTCCAACAGCTACCATATCATCTTTTACTTGAGCCACCGGGGTAAGATAAGAAGTGTTGGCACAGGGGTAGACCCAGGGTTCAACTCTTCAACAACGCACCAACAAAACCCTAACTACTGACCCTTTTGGCAACACCTATGAAGCAGATGCAGTCTCACCCAAGGTAGAGGCAGGGGTGGTTGCAGGACTCCAGTGACTGCAACCTTAGCTGGGACATAGATCTGAGATTGTAACACCTTAATGGAGCACTTAGCAGTTATAGCTCATTATTATTCAACCTTAATTCACAGCATAGACAAATCCTAACAAGAGATCAGTGCAATATTCACCCATATCTAGTATATTCAAGTACTAATCACATTCACATAGATTAGATCTAGCATTCATTCATATTATTAAACACAAAGCATCAATAGATCTATCTATCATTCATCTATGCTAAAGAACTAAGCAAGTAAACATATACACACATTAGTACATCGCACAACGCATAACAACACAGGATATACATGGTTCACCCCTAGCTTGGGGTTATGTCCACCAACTCTTCTTCTCTTTTATTATCTTTTGTCAATATTCTACATGCACAGAGCCATGAGATCCTACTTCACATAGGATAGGAGATCTACGCACACTCTGCTAGATCCTCCTTCTCCGAGCTAGATCACAACACAAAGCCTTTACACAGTCACTTGTACTTAGCCTTGCAATCTTCTCACAGTATGCACAAAGCATGTACAACTACCACTTGCACTTAGTTGATCATCACACAGATGTCTATATCATCCTTTGCATCACTTCTTACATCGCCTAGACATCTATTTATACATTACAAAGTGGACCTAAACATGGGTAAACCCATGGGCCGACATATCCATACCCGTTACATAAGCTCAAAACCCAAAAATCCCTAAACAAGGGGCCGAGATCCCGCGATCTCCACTTCAACTTGTGCTCCACCTTTGACAACCTGTTGAAGTCCCAAAATATGTCAAACATGACCAAGGGTCCTCAAAACTTGGTCAAGGGCCAACAGGACCCTAACACTCACCTGTGACTCATCCCATGTCACTCTGGTATGGGTAGCTCTGCTTCAAAATCCTCGATCTTGACTCGAGTTGCTTTTCCATGTTGTTGCACCAAGGCCTCCTTATCGATGAACTCTTGGATAACTGCTTCATTGACAGGTCCCTCTAAGCATTGTTCGACTGCAGTGACTACTTTCTCCAGCTCTTCTCCTCGGCCTTCAATCTCCTAAAACATTTGGCATGCTTCATCCTGGACTGGTTGGAGCCTCTGAGTCACTTTCATGACTTTGTTTTGTATGGTGTGGACCTATTGTTGAACATTACATTATTCCTAGGATCGCTTCATCCTTTCAACTACTGACAGGAGATTCAACTGTGCCTATATTGTCATTGCTTACTACTTTACCTCCTAGAGTTTTGAATCCAATGCCTTTAGTTCAGGGTCTTCAGTAAGTTGCTCGTAGGTGTGTGCAATTCTACTACTAAGTTGTTTAAATTCCAGAGAGAGTCCTTTGATCCTCTAAATTGTGCTCCAGGAAGTGGCTTCTCTTTGGTCTCGCACATCCTGTGGGGTTCTTGGCACTGTTTGTAGCTCTAGGTCTCCGATTCTCTATTGAAGCTATTGGATATCTTCCACAAGATGCGTGACTTGACAATCCACTGGTTTGTTTTCATTTTTCTCTAAGCCTATCACAGAGAAAAGTGATATGCTGATTGATTCTTTGACTTCGAGTTGCTCTGCGAGAAAATTCTCTTTCTCTTATTGAATCTGTGCTCTCTCCTCTTTGAACTTGGTGTGGAGGTCATCATTCTCCTACTGCACAACTCGACGTTGCTCTACAATTTCCTGTTGTGCTTGCTTCAGGGCCACTGTGGCTTGTTCTTTCTCTTCTTGCGCTCGACGAAGGCAAGCTTTGGTCGCATCAGCTATTCTACGGAGTTGGGAAGGTTCATCCCCCAAATCTGGTTCTTATGATGGTGGGGGCACAGTGGATACTGCGCGGATGGAGTGAAGGGCCTGTTGTACCCCTCTTAGTTATGTCTCAATTTTTTCATACATGTCTGCTTGCTTAGATTATATGTTCTGCATAATATCCTATGAAGTGTCTGATACGGCTGCGATGATGAAGTCGAAGTCATCGAGCATGAGCACAGTCTGCAACTTGGTCTTACTAGCTCTAGATTTCTTCCACAAGGTAGGTTTCATGGGGGAAACCTTTCTTTTCTTAGAGGTATTAGCCTCCTCAACAGGATCCCTAGGAGGTGTTACTTCGCCTTGCTTCTCTCGGTGCAACAGTTGACGGACTAAGTAGACAACGAGGTAACAGATCTCTCCAACGGGAAAGAAGCCTTCATCAATGCAATTTTGTCCATTGTGGTGCGGTCCCAATGGTCTGATGATGAGATTTCTGGTCATAACTACTATTCTAACCGTTTGAGGTGTCGATCTAATGGTTATAATGCTTCCAACGGTCATATCGCGTCTCCATGGCGAAGTGCCATGTTGTTCTCTTCTGATATCCCGACGAAGTTCCAATTTTGCAAGCCTTCCTTCTGTGAAGTCCCCTCTGGAACCTTCTGCAACTTTTCTATCCTTGCTTTCTTCTTACTTAGTTTTCTAGCCTTCTTCCTTGTGATCTTTGTCTCGGTATTCCTCTTTCCATTCTGATTCTTATCTCCTTTTGGCATAGTAACTTCGCGTTGTTGATATTTTTTTGTAGGATTCAAGGGCAATACTTCTTCTCTGTCTGGGGTAGGTTCTCCACTCTTCTGTGAGTCTTCTTATGTTCTTTCAACTTCGACATCCAAGTTTTTGGTTCTAAACAACTTCGATCTGTTCTCATGTTATTCAATCAAGTGCATTATCCTCAGAGTCATGAAATATTTTAATTCTTTCTTTTTTTGTTTTAAGACTTCCTCTTCTTTTCTTCTGGCCTGATGCTTCTCAATCCAATTTTTTTCTAGTAACATAGCAAATGGGGCGTTGTTCTCAATAAATTTAACAACCTCAAAATCTTCCTCTATAAAAATTCCACGAGCACTCATAGATATATGGGTGAGTCTTCCACATAGGGTTATCAACTCTCCTCTAAATAATCCTATTCCTCCCAATGAAGGAATCATAGCAGGCTTTCCTAAAATTTCCCAGGTTCTTTCTATCATGATATTCACCTGTGTTTCCTCATCCAGAACACAGTCAATGTTGAAGTCTTCAATTCTTGTTTCTATGCACTCTTTTTCTTTGAATATCTCTGATAAGTTGACATTTATGTGACCAGTCAAGGTTTCTTTCATTCGCAGTAATACATTCTCTAATTATTTCTGGGGTTCTTCCATGGTATTAGTTTCTTGATCTTCCTCAGGGTTTTCTAATCTCATATTCATCCTTTCAACCTTAGCAATCATTCTATGGAAATCCAAAACTTCATGGTCCATAGATTTATAGCAAAGAAAACTAGGTATTCTATCAAGGCATTCCTTAGCAAGATGTCTTGGTCTTCTGCAACTGTAACAAAGAATTAATCCTCTCTTTCACTTAAACGATCCCCAACCTTTCATGTACTACGCACTAGGATCACAGTGACTAACCTGCAAAAAATTCTTTCTAGGATCCTACATTCATTTGTTAGTCAAAACATTCTTTCTATGCATAGGAATAACATAACTTTCATTATTTCTATCAAATATACTCATATCAAATCTTCTTTCTTCTAACTGTTCCCTAGTTTTCAAGCTAGGATAAAATTTATCAAATATATCTAGATTCATACTGTCGAAACAAAAATTTCCACTTATATTTCTTTTCTCAAAGCACAAAGCTTTCAAATCTTAAAAAGTTTCATTGTTATTACCTCTATCAGAGAACAAGGCGTTCAGATCTTACCTCTTTTCTTAAGATCTGACTTCTCTTCTTAGCACAAAGCTTCACAAGTCAAGTAGAATATTGCGAACTAGGGAAACAGATCTACGCACAAAGATTTCTCTTTTCTTCAGTTCCCAACAATCACAGTTTCAAGTCCCAGCAACGAACCCATTTGTTGGCACTGTGGCAAACCCAGTGTTCAACGCTTCAACAATGCACCAACAAAACACTCACTACTGGCCCTTTCGACAACACCTATGAGGAAAACGCAATCTCACCCGAGGTAGAGGCAGGTGTGGTTACAGGACTCCAGTATCTGCAACCTTAGTTGGGAAATAGATATGTTATTGTAACAGCTTAACAGAGCACTTAACAGTTATAGATCATTAGTATTCAGCCTTAATTCACAGCGTAGATAAATCCTAACAAGAGATCAACACAATATTCACCCAGATCTAGTATATTCGAGTACTAAGCACATTCACATAGATTAGATCTAGCATTCATTCATATTATTAAGCACAAAGAATCAACAAATCTATCTATCATTCATCTATGCCAAAGAACTAAGAAAGTAAACACATAAACACATCAGTACATCTCACAAAGCATAGCAACACAGGATATATGTGGTTCACCCCTAGCCTAGGGCTATGTCCACCAACTCTTCTTCTCTTTTATTATGTTATGTCAATCTTCTACATGCACAGAGCCACGAGATCCTACTTCGCATAGGACAAGAGATCTATGTGCACTTCACTGGATCCTCCTTCCCCGAGCCTTTACACAGTCTCTTAAAGTTACTTGCACTCAGCCTTGCAAGCTTTTCACAGTATGCACAAAGCATGTACAACTACCACTTGCACTTAGCATATCATCACACAGATGTCTATATCATCCTTCACGCCACTTCTTACATCGCCTAGACATCTATTTATACATTACAAAGTGGGCCTAAACATGGGTAAACCCATGGTCCGACATCCCCATACCCATTACATAATCCCAAAACCCAAAAATCCCTAAACAAGGGGACGAGATCCCGTGATCTCCGCTTCGACTTGTGCTCCTCCTTCAACAGCTTGTTGAAGCCCCAAAATAGGTCAAACATTACCAAGGATCCTCAAAACTTGGTCAAGGGCCAATAAGAAGAGACACTCTCCTCCTTCCCCATCTTGGTATCATGCAACTTGGCCTTCAAGGCCATCTTTTGGTTCTCATTATTTGCCTTAAATAATTTTTAAGTCCATCCTACATATCCTTGGTAGTCTTTTTATTAGCCAAGTGTGGGATAAGGTGATCCTTCATCCCATCCAGAATAATCCTCTGAGATTTGACTTCCTTGACCTCATGTAAGTCCAAAGCAATAGGATCAACTGTGGGAGGTGCCACAACAGAGTTGACATAGTTATAAATTTTGTTCTCCTTGAGAATGGCTGAAAATCATACCTTCCACTACAAATAGTTGCAAATTCTATCCAACCGATCCTCATATCTAATTCTTGCAACCATATTCCATATCACAACTCAAGGAAAAAAATCACACCCTTTTGTCCAAAAATCACACTGCCCACTGTCAGAGACAAAGCTCTAATACCATGTATATTTTTAATGACAAAAATAAGCAAATGAAATTTATGTAAAACACTTAGAAGCCTAGAGATAATTGTCTTGCATGAACTTCATAAATGCAGAAACCCACATTCAAAAATTACCATAAGCAGAAATACACATTGCTAAGCAAAATAGCATTGGAAATAACACAGTGGACAATGACGCATAACACTCATAAATTTAGTCAAATGCCAGGGAAAAACCCAATGTGGGGAAACCCAAGGAGAGAGAGAGAGATATTATTATTCAGCTTCAGGAAAGTACATAACAACAATAAAATATCACATTTCCAGCTAAGGGAAATACCTCACAACACCAAAACAGTCCCAAAAATTATGTCTCAAAAAATGTTCCAAATCCATACTGATGTAAACCTCCTCTATACCTCGTTTTTCATGCCAACAATCATCTTTACAGACTGTTCGGTATGGCCCATAAACAATGAACAAAAATCTGAAATCTGCCTCAAAAATCATGCCCATAACTGCCTTGATTTCCATGCCAAATCTGTACGACTGTACAGACTATACAAAATCATATGGGTTGTATGAACTATACGAATCCGTACAGTACAGCCTCACACAATAGAAAAATAATTTGGAGAAGATTCCACATCAGGATTTTATGAACCCAAATCTCCCGAACGCCAAAGTTCCAGAGAGGGTCCTACCTCTATTATGCCTTTATCCCAATACACGACATTATATTACCATACGATATAATTACATCTGTTTAATAATATTATTGGAAAGAGAGAAAAATAGGTTCATCCTTCGGCCATTTTCCCCTTACACTCTATCTTCTCCAAACATCTCGGAGTTCTGAAGCTCCAAACTTTCGAAGGGCCCACACTTACATATGAATTTGCATTAAATATTCAATTAAAAAGGGAAAAGGTTGGTACTTTATCATGTACCAATGTCATAATAAATTTATTTAATCTCTGTCTCTCTCTCTCTCTCTCTCTCTCTCTCTCTCTCTCTCTCTCTCTCTCTCTCTCTATAAAACCTCCAATATTTTATTAATATTTGAAATAAGGGAGAGAAAGAGAACTCTGGGTCAACCCCCTTTGGCTCTCCACCACATTCCTTATACTCCAATCTCCCGGAGCCCCAGAGTCCCGAAGCTCCGAAGTGACCCCACTAGCACACATTACCACACCATTTAATATTCAAAGAAGTTGACTTCAATTACATGAAATCAATTTAATGAACCTTAAAATAAAATAATATAATATATTATTTTATATTCCTCGAAAATTACGCCCAAGTTTTCAAATTCTCTAATATTATATTATTATTTGACATGAGAGAGAGATAGAGAGAGAGAGAGAGAGAGTTATATGGGTCAATCCCCTTCGACTCTCGACCATGTTCCTTATACTCCAATCTCTGGGAGCCCCATAGTATTGAAGCTCCAAAGTGACCCCACTTATACACCTTTCCAAATTATTTAATAATTTAAAAATTGCTCACGTTGTTCATGTGTAACCATTTTAATTAATATTAATATAATATAATATATTATATTATACCTCTCAAAATTCTCATCCAAGTTTAAACGATATCTAAGGTTATATTTAATATTCAATAATATAATGAAGGAAAGGATATTTGGGTCTTCACCTTCGGCTTCTCCACGCAATTCTTCATTCTCATATAACCCAGACTCTCGAAGTTCCGGAGTTCCGGAGGGGACCCACTGGTATTACAATGTAACATAAATAAAATGATTTGTTTTGGCTTATAATATTATATATACAAGTTGTAATAAAGGTGTATTATATTAATTTGCATTAATGGATCATTTTAATTACCATACAATGCAATTAATTATATTTCTTATATTTTGCAACCTTGCACAAAGAAGATAAGGTTCGGGCCTTCGATGACTTTGGTTTGTGACTTCCATCACCCCAAATACCCCAAAGCCCCGGAGCTCCAAACTCCTGGAGTCCTGAAGACTATAAGAAGGCTAAAGCATTTGTTCATCGTTTAATTCCCTGGTGTGTTTGACATTAAAATGATAATAATTATTATATTCTTTTGGGTCTCAGTTATTTTACACTCCAGGGGCTTTAAACTACATTTTCATAATAATAAAATATTATTACTAATAATAATAATAATCATATGTATATAAACATATATGCTTATATTTCCATAGTTTTACTCAGTTTTCTACCTGGACGCTTTAAACGAAAATTATTTTCTTTTACAGAAAAATAAGGAAAGGAAAAATATAGTTTTCCAGGATGGATAAAGAGATTACATAAAAGTTTATATTCCAAGGAAATTTTCTCCATCCTGGAAATTAAAATATAATTATAATCTCTCCCTTCTCATGGGTAAATGAGTACAATTTTATTTCCTTATTACTGTGCTTTACTACTCTTACTAAATTTATGGAAAATGGTCCTACTACAAAGATTTACCTCCACAATAAATTCAATGTTTCTACTAGGATTTACTGCCCACCAATATTTAAGGGAATTCTTCCCAAATTTAGGAGATTTAACACTACTTAAGTATAAATGTTTATTTATGCCCCAAATAGAATTTTGAGAACTTTTGTATTTTAATTTCATTTAGACCAATTTCATGTTTATGTCCTAATTATTTTTCTTCAATAATTATTTATAAGGACTTTTAATGTTTTCCCATAATTGGGGTTATTTCCTAAAGTCCACACAAATATGATACCTTCTAAATTTTATGGCAGGGTATTTGAAGATATACTAAAATGGAGCACTATTACGCAGAAAAATCGCTCTCTCTTCTTTCAGAGGTGTTATAGATATTTTTAACTGCCCAAACATCAATTTGCCAACATGCATTAAACTGTACAACACAGTCAACCACAACATCCACTCCCATAAATATTACTTTAGCACACAAATAGTCAAGAGATAAGAAATTAAATCCAAAGATCTTCAGCTAAGACATTCTCTTTATTTTGCTTAAATTTCTGAAGTCACTTTTGTCAAAAATTAAACTTACACAGTTCTAGAACATAGTATAAAATTTTCTTTGATCTAAACACTACAAAGATCTAACCAAGTATACTTATCTAGAAACTAGATAATGATGCCACTGTTGAATGGGGTGCCCTTTTCTACCCAAACGTAGGCACAACAACTCTTGGATGGATTTATCGTTGGTCACCCCCTAGTTCGATCATGATGCTATGAGAGAGACTCTTCCTTCTATTCAACAAAAACTAGGGACAAAGGGCACTCTCCTCCTCCCACATGAACTTGGTAGATTGACTTCCTCTCCACCAAGAAAGGGGGTCTGCAATGAGTGCTTCCTTAGTCACTCATCTTCTCTCCAACCCCATTTATCATCTTGGACTGAAAACATTTCCCAGCAAATTCCTGTACCCAGAAAAAAAAAAAAAAAAAAATCAGTTGTCTTCAAAACTAGTGAGCTACACATGCTCTCCCTCTTCAGAAATGGTCACTAGACCCATTCCCCTTGCATCATCTTCCTATGCCCATTATTTTCACTTATTTTATTTCCTTCCTTAGCAAGATTTTATGGGTCTAAATCCCCATTTCATGGTTAGGTCAAGAATTTTTCAGATGGGTACTCTTCCCATCTCCTCATTGACTCTTGAGGAAGACTTCCCAACTACCATCCTAACTGGTAATTTATTTTTCTGGGTCAGAGAACTATTTTGGGTCTGAATAATTTAAATCCAGTAAAGTACAGGTCTGGTGGGGGTCATATCAACCATTGATGGTTCCCCTAACCATCTCTCTCATCCATCATGATCTACCTTGGAAAACCCCTTCAACATTTATGTAACACTTTCCATTTTATTTAGTAACAAAAATACATACATTACCTTTTATAACAAAAAGGTTCATCAATTCCAACATCCACACATATTCAGTCTACCCATAGAATTTTAGCAGGTTATAGTTATATTTACAAGATTGGGGAAATATGGGTATGACATATATGAAAATCCATTCACTCACTTCCACAGGAAAAACTATAAAAATATGCTACAGGAAGAAATTTGTTGCAGGAAAAATATGTTATAGGAATTTTGGGTGTGAACAGTTTAGGAAATCATCCCTTTGCATTTTGGTGGATAATTTTGTTTTTCCCTTCTTTTCTTTGCAAAAGGTGTACTGTGAATGTTGTTATACTATTACTAAATATTCATCTTTGCACTCTTCTCTAACCGTTAAAATTCTCATGCAACTACACAATTTCTGGAAATGAAATACTACACGAACAAGAACAAGAACAAAAACAAGAAGATCTAGGAATGACTACTGTAGGAATTCTGAGCATATATAATGAAGAGGATGACACCTTCTTATTGTTTTTATTCATTTGTTTTTACACTATCCTACCCTACTTGAGAAAAAGGATATCCTCTTCTCAAGTATTGGAGTATTTCCATTGGATCCATGTGTGTAACAAAATTAAAAATGTACCCATATCCAAATATGAAAAGTATACCTCAATAAGTACCAGGATATGGGAGGCCAACCACTCGAGAGGAGATGATGCCAATAAGTGTTGAAGGATGGGGTGTTACCTTGGCCTGATGACTATCTGGAACCAAGTCTCGATATAATCTCTATCTCCTTGGCTCTTTTTAATTGTCATTCCATGAAGGTCTTTTAGAAGCTAGTCATCACACTTTGTAATGCACAAGGGATATGGTGATAAGCATGCCATAAATTCTTTGATCTCTAGCTCTAGCATATTCTCTTCATCTGATGTGGTCCATGACTCTTTGATTTCTTTTATCTACTAACAAGGACTGCTAGAATAATTTCTATATCCTCTTCCTATGAAATATGTTCATGGATTATTTGTTCCTCTATTTCTTCTTGAAATGTAAACTCATCCCTGGTAACAATTTTGGAGTGTGGGAAAGGATTTGAGAACATCCTTATTGGGGTATGCCCTCGCTTACTCAATAAATGCTTGAGCATCCTTAAGGGATTATTGCTAGCAAATAATACTTGTCTCACACATGGATTAGTGCAAGAGG
Source organism: Picea glauca (assembly GCA_000966675.3). Taxonomy (NCBI): domain Eukaryota; kingdom Viridiplantae; phylum Streptophyta; class Pinopsida; order Pinales; family Pinaceae; genus Picea; species Picea glauca. Next base: position 62,976 of record JZKD02S1649975.1, read on the forward strand.
GGGTCTTTTTTGTTTTTTGAATAAAAAACTACAACTTCTACACAAAGAAAATTTCAAAGAAAAGCATGTACTTGGAAGCCTCATCCTACTAAGACTCTGTTGTCACCAAGTTATTTGTTGACATAAGTAACTTTCCCCTTTTTATGCATCAAACTTAAATTAAAGGAATGGAAACCAAATTACGAATGCTTATTCCCTTTAGCATCTTCCTGGAAATAGTGCCAAAAATATCGGACAATTCAATTACTTAAATTGTTGTCCATTAAATTTTCAACCAAGGAGCTCATAAGCTTGTGAGATTCTGAAAAAATATATGCAGTATAAAACAACTCTAAACTAAGAAATTTGAATAAAAAAATGTCAAAAATAGTAAAAATCAAAGGATCTTATGCTATAGGTTCGAGTCCTATGGATTCTCAGGGTTAACAAACTTTCAAATATCTGATGCACACCACACTCTATTGATCACACTTGCAGAAATGAAACAACATAAATGAAATTGTAGAAATAAAAGGATACAAAATTCAAATTTGGTCATTGGACTTATATTTCAACCATTAACCACATTCCTTTGGTTGACAATGAAGAGTATCAACTAGTTCTTTTATCACTAAAGAAACTCAGCCTTCAATGCCTAACTTTGTAGGGAAACCACACTTACTAGAATTGAAATTACATAAATGAAATGCTATAGAAAATGAAATGAGAAACTATTGAATTAACATCACACGACAAAAATGAAACTATTTGGGCATTGTATAATAGAGAGGGGGGCCTACCTCTCTTGGCATATGCTGCCAAGAAAGACTACAACAAATAACTCTTAATATGCAGCAAAAATCTCTTTATTCCAGCAGCCAAATGATTACAATGATCCTTCTCTTCAATATGTAACTCTATTCTCTAACCTCTCCTTCAACTCTCTAACTATATAACTATCTAATTTGAATGATATCCTCTCATATTTATACATATAACTTCTCCTTTACAAAAGGAAAAGGGGTTACAACAAGATGAGATCAAATCCTAAACAAGTGGATCTACAGCTAACAGATCCTAGATCCTAAACTCATGGATCTATTCACCACCAAATATTGAATTTGATCTAAGATAGTTTGAAAAATATAACAAAGTCATAATACATTATATCCATGTGCCCAAATTCGTTGATATGGGCCGCAACTTGGTCAAACCACTTAGCTACCAAAATTACAAGCTAGTTACCAGAATGACCAGTTTTGGAAATCTCAACCATACACCCCTTGTTTTCTAATTTTTGTAGAGTTTCCTCAATTTTCACCTAAATGACCCTATTCAGCACACAACCCATATTTTATATTTTCGAGATTCTTCTTCATATGTTTAGAAATAATGTGGAAAGTTTGACTTCCATAACTACCAATCAACTGTTGAATTTCACAAGTAAGTTAGGAAACCACAATATCTACCCTAAGTAATCATCAAAACATGGGAAATCAACCATTTTAGTGTAAGTATGTCATGTGGTGCCCATATAGGGTAGAAATGGACAAATGTGGAAATATGATTGAAGAAGGGAATGAGGATGAAAGGGTAATGTAAATGAAAAATGACTAAATGGCATTGAAAAATGACTAAATGGCATTGAAAAATGTGTTATTTCTAAGGTCCAACAACATGTCAACCCTCCAACATGGCACACCCAAACCAATATATGATGAGCATGTTTACACAACCAATGGGAGGTGGTTCCATACCCAACCAAGAACTGAGATTCAGTGGATCCCCACACTGACACAACCAAAGGTCCTCCCAATTGTTGGTTATCTAGTGGTCTGATCCTCGAAACCATAGCCCAAATGGGGGCCTAACCTCATCGGGAACCTTACCTAAATGGGCACCTCACCCCACCAAGCATCGGAACCCCGGGCTTCCCCAAGGTCCTTGCAGTAGGTATCCACTCATTCAATGATATGTTTCTCCACTACACTTACTCCCTCCTATGCTCATTCCAAGAGATCAATGGCCAATATCTCTCATCCCCCCAGATATGATGGCTAGGATCTATCCCTGACTCAAGGATGCATAAATACCATGATCCCATTTCTCAACCTACCCACTTAGGTGCTGACACCTTTTCACTTCCCATTGGCTAAACTAGATGGCACCTAGTTTGAATTGCATCACCCTGACGTCACCTAAACATTCCCTAAACCTTTTCTTGCTCACACACTCGCAAGGGAAATGGTCCAGAACCCTTCCCAGAACCTAACCCAACCAGGCACCAAGAACCGAACTTCTTTAAAATTTCTATCAGGAAAATCCATCGATCATTCGGTGGTCCAGTTATCCAAGGTGAAGAATCCTCCCCTCTAGAGATTAATTTGGAATATCAACAACTGAGAAACCTATGTCCTCATATCCAACGACTAATATTTAAGGGTGCCAATTCAAAGGACTATCGAGGTCCTTTCGACCCGCTCCACTAAAGTGTTTAAATGTTTCCACCTTCAGAAGGGGTTAGACCAACCAACAAGTGTCATGGTGAATCAATGTTATCTCATATGCACATGTCTTAGCCTCCTCTTGTTGATCAAACTTACAAAGGAAAGGGGGCGGAACCAAACCCCAGAACCCTACCCAACCAGGCATCTGGGAAACCAGGTAAAAATTAATGAACAAGTCCTTGGGACTCTCGGTGGACTGTGGATCCAGTTACACCTCTCCAAACTCATAAATTGGTAATACAAGCCACGAAATTCCATTAGTGGATCAGTGAACGACTGGGTATCTGTGGATCTTGGGATTCAAGATTTTAAACATGGCTAAGTTAATGAAAGGTATATATTTTTGGTTC
>JZKD02S1649975.1:78833-103216 GCA_000966675.3 Picea glauca
AATACCTATGGAAGAATAAAAAGATAAGGATCTCTATTACGATGACTACAAGTCAAGTAATGCACATGAAAAATATGAAGTACATTGACAATCCCTGGTGACAATTCCTGTGGAAGATATTATATAAGTAACAACTTCCAGATGGGCCACAATCAAAATCAAACTTGAAGAGACCCAGAAGAATTCAGACCAGAAAGAAGTCAATAATAAAAAAGAAACTAGAATAAAACTTGTGACACTTTGTAGAAAGAAATAAGGATGAAGACGAGATCATGGACTCTCTTAGATGGAGGGAGTTGATTGTAGAATTCAAAATGAAGAGCATGCATTCAAGCATGAAGTCAATATTAGGAGGGAGCTAATCCTAAATGATATGATCCATTGAAGAATTTGTATCTGTCCATGTTCCCCATTGAAGAATCTGTATCTGTATCTGTTGTGTTCCATAGGTTTTCGAATGTAAAGATATCATTACCTGGTGCATTGACAAATTCATCCAGAATAGAACAACCATACCATCTCAAAGTGGCTCCCCTATTTCATTGGTGCTCTACGTTTTGGAGAAAATGTTAAAATTTTTTGAGCCAAACTTGGTTTACAAAGGAGAAGAGGCCAGAAATTTCCTTAAGGGAAAAAACAATGGAATTGAACTCTTGCTTCAATGCTAGAAGATATATCCAAGATTCAGGTGATTTATTTGAAGGACCCTTATAAATAAATTGCTTGGTTGTTTACTAGAGTTTTTGGTCAAGACTATACTACAACTATTCATCGGTTGACATTATACATATTGCATTTCACGGTCCATGAGAATGAAATCTTCGATTAGAAAAAGATCATAAGATCATATCAAATGATGTTACTACACAGTTGATGGATTTTAAAATTGAAAATAACTTCTATATGGCATCCTATTTGATTTTTTCCATCATGTACTGTCATGGTTTAAAAGGTTTAAGCATTGACAAAAGGGTAAACTGAAAGGTAGACCCCGTAACTATGTTGTATCAAGCTCTCTGGAGGCAAAAGGTTGGCCATTATTTTTATGAAGTATATAATAATTTTGTGTCTCAATTCAAAAAATTACTCTTTAGAGATGATACTTCCAAGATTTCTTTAGAAGCATCAAATTTTCTGAATGGAAAGGGAGTACTCAAAAAAATATATGATTATAATATCATCATGATTTTTTGTTCTGAAGAAAAACCTATATTTGTTCCCTATTATGTGCCTGATAAATTATTTATCATAGAGGTGGTGAGACAATACAAATTTTGGTTTCATATTTTTATGAGAAAAGGAAAAAGTAGTTTATCTCCCTACCATGGAAGGTTGGTGAAATTATTTTGAGAGGAATTTACAAGATTGACAAATATGCTTCCTAATTTGACCAGTTTGACATGAAAGTTATAGAACATATCAAAGGGTTTGACCTTGATCACCTTTTTTATAACCACATAATATCATTTGGGCTAAGACCTACACTTATAAATGCACTTATATTGGGAGAAGAAGAGGGTGATAGTCACGACCCCCATGCTCCAGAGATTGGTAGAAATGTTGGCAATATAGAGACCATTGTAAGCAACATAGAACATCACAAAGAAAGAGGCAAACCCTCTAGTGAAAAGAAATCTCAATCACCCACCATTTCCTACAAAATCATTTTACCTAAGGTAAACCATCAGCCTGGAGCGACCCAACAAAGAAAAACCTTGAGTAATAATTTAGGATATGACGAAGAAATAAACCCTCCCCATGGAAACTTAGAAAACCCCCATAATCTAACAGTTAAAAGGAAAAAATAATAATTCACAGCAAGGGGGAGGAGAACCAGATGCACCTGAGAATGATATATTGCTGGATGACATGGACCTAGATGTTGATATTTAAAATATCTTCTTTCCAGACGAAGAAGAACATGCTCAGGGAAATGTACAACACGTTTCTACAATTGTTGTCCAGGATGAAATATTTTATGATGAATAAACCTTTGTTGTACAAAACTCCTCATTTGACAAGGATTAAAATAAAATGGTTTTAGAGAGGACCTCAAAGAGAAAGAGGGGAAAATCATAGTCTACCATTGCTACGTGAAACATGTTTCCATCAAAATTGTCGTCAATTCACAAGGTCCAAGGGGACACATTGGAATTTTCAATAGAAAATATGGAACAAGAAAATGTTCGACTAAAAGAAAGATTCAAGGAAATGGAAGAAACCCTCATGCCTCCACCTATTTTAGCTACCCTAGTTCCATGATTCTTCATGAAAGAAGTCTTCAAGAAATTTCAGACTCAAGTTTAATAGTTAAAGGAATTTCAAGTTTGATTATTGCCACTCAACATTTCGTTGAGGAAAATATGAAAAAAAGAATGTCATTAATTTTAGAATTATGGGACTTGGAAAAGAGATTTTCCTCTCTCAACCTCACAGTCCATAATACTAAAGAATTTTTTAGTACACATTTAAATAATGATGAAGGATTTTTCACAGATGGAGTTTCAATGTTCATAGGAAAGGTCTCGGCAATAACAGACCAAAGAAGAAAACAAGAAGATTTTCCCTCCGATAGCCGTGTGAAGCAATTAAAGGCATGATGGATCGAAAGAGTTAATACATTAAGGGGATTATCGAGTCAATTAAATTACGTGTCACAAAAAAGGACGAAATCATATTCAAAGATTGTTGGCCTGGATATTTTCGCTAGCACCATCGAATTTTTGGACCCTAAACTAATATCAAATTCAATGCTCATGACCCAATAGTAGTTTGAAGAACAAATCAAAGGCATAAAGAAAGCATCAACTGAAAAATTTGATAGCATAGTTGAGTTCACATATGATGACATTGACAGTTGGGTTGTTGAATATACTAATAAAAATGAAGATATTGAAAATACATTCCAAAATTTATCTATTGATTATACATAAATTTAGGGTGGATTATTTAATATCAATTTGAAACAATAAGTGATCATTGCTCCATGAAGGAATTATATTAAAGAATGGTTAAAAAAGTATGTTGCCAAGATTTCTGAAATACCAATGAAAGTAGTTACAATTGACCACCTAACCGCAACGAGAAAAAATATAAAAGGCACGTCAACAAGAAAGTGAAGAGAGAGACAATCCATCATAGTAACATTGCATCACATATTTCCCTCTTTATCAGTTTTTCATCCAACTATACTTATTCTTTCATTCGAAAAGCATGATCGGATTCTAATAACTCTTTCTTGTCTTCTTTCTAGATCTTGTTGTTTGTGTTCTTCTTCGCCCTTTCCTTCTTCAAAAATTTCTTGTAAATATTTATTTATGCTCTACGGGAGCCCCAATCGCAGTCCCTAATGGAAAAATACATTTAATTCCAAGCACTATAACATGCATTATCATTTTGAGAAATCCCAAAGAACTAATTCAGGATTTATTTTGTCTATATTTTATAATTCTCAGTTTTGAATATAAAATATTTGAAGTCAATCTATCAAAATATTTTTTTGATCTTTATAAGAAATACTCTTTCAAAGTTCTCTCGTGCGATAGACCATTTCCTTTTTATTTTGAATGTGATCATATCTTTATTAAACAATGATAGATGTGAGGATATCTGCATTTTTATTTTCCACCATGTGTGATGTTTGAAGTTCCTGGTCCATTTATCAGGAAACCCCTCTTTATATATATATATATATATATATCAACATTTGAATTTTCTTGAGCATTGAAGACTTGGAATCATATTATTTGACATAGTCCTATATTATTATTGATTTAAAATTTCAACGAAGAGCATAGGCCAAAGAGGAGTACCACCTCTCTAAAAAAGCAGGAGGATTCATATCCTCGTGAGGTTGTATTTTCGTTCATAACAGAGTCAAACGTCAAGATTTTTTTTTACTCCACTAGGTAGAAAATTTGAGAATTTGAAGTTGGTTTTACGCCATGAATTCATGTGACTTTTCCTCAAACGAACCAACCCCAGTTAGAAATTGGGTTGAAAAACTAGAGAAGTGTTCTACATCAATTGTATAATATTGTAATAATAACAACTGGAACTAGAGAAGTATTAGAAAGATCTTGGGAAACTCTTGTTCAAGAGGAAGAAAGGGAAATTCTTCGACGACAAAGAAGAGATGAAAGGAAAATTTGAAGAGAACAAAGAAAAAATAGGAATTGAAACTGGACGAGTATAAAGTACCAATCACTAGAAGTAAGAGAAAGCAATTATGTACCCTAGAAATTCAAGGGCATGTTTTTGAAGAAAAAAAGAAACTTTCAGATATGGTTGATAGAGAAGATAGGCATGAAGAAAGACGAGAAGAAAGACATGAATAAATACAAGAAGAAAGGCATGAGGAAAGATGTGATCCAAGATATAGAATTCCAAGAAGAAGAGTAAGAGACTCCCCCTTGAACCTTCTAGGTGAACAACATGAGCTCCATGTTCTAACTAAGGGTACTTTGAAGACATTTTTTGGATATGGAACATTCGATGCTAAAAGACATGTTGATTTATTTTTGTATGTTTTTGATTTCCTCCTTATTAACCATGATGATATAATGGTAAGATTGTTTCTCCAAACTCTGTCTGGCCAATCCTATGAATGGTACACATCATTTCCCATGATATCAATCGACTCGTTTTATGATCTTGAAACAATGTTCTTGAATAGGTTTTCCCCTCCAGTTTCTCACCATACTCTTCTTACTAACTTCACCCAAATCTGCTTGAAGAAAAATGAGAGGATTCAAGATTTCAATTTGAGATTCAATAAAACATTGAATAAAATCCTTGAAGAAAAAAGGCCTAATGGTCCAGTGATACTTAGTTGTTACAAAACTTCCATGTCATCCAATGTAAATTTCTCTGTTAGAGACTCTCAAACTGAGACTTTAGATGAAGAAATGATCAAAGCTACTGAAATGGAGGAAATCATGATTGAAATAGGCACTGACCCTAACATTATCCTTAGAAAGGTGAAAAGGAAGATGGACAATTTGAATATTGTTGATCAAGGAGCGTCTAGTTCGACGAAGAATGAGGATCAAAAGCCATGATGTAATGAAGATCAAGTAGTCTGTGGAGGCTTATTTAAAGGAACTATCTCATATGTGAAAATTGACCTCGTTGCAGCTTAGGAGACACATCGAAGAATTGATATTGCATAGATGAACAAAAACATCAGACAAATGTAGAATGAAATAACAAGACTGAGAAGGAATGGGAATTGTATGACTAACTCAAGGATGTTAGTTCCTGATCAAATAAGAAATCTCACTCAAGAAAAAAGAGCGAGAATCGAAAATGATGATAATCAACAAAGACAGAGAATCCCAAGGGCACCAAATCCAAATGCAGTAATACTTGAAGAGCCCTACAATGAGAAAATGGTTGATCAAGAAGATGATTATGTCCAAGAAGAAGCTCTTGAATCTATACAGATGGATGAATGTGAGTCATGTACATATTTGAAGAACATGAAGAAGATCCTATCTCATAAGAAAATTTAGCCCAAACATGGGAACATGTAAATAATATAAAGAATAATGATAATTTTGAAAAAGAAAAGGAAAAGGAAAATGATAAGGAGAATGAGAAGAATAAAGCAGGTAGCATAGAAACAAAAAAACAATAAAATATTTCAAATCCTCATCAGATGATATATAATGTGGTTGACGATCTTAGAAAACTAAGAATCACTTTTCATTTTATAGAGGTAGTAAAGATTCCCCAACAAAGGGAAAAAATTCTCAAACTTTTGGATGAGCCAGCTGGAAGAATGGAGGCTATTGTTGCAAATTTGAAGCAAAACCAAAATATAACAGTTTTCATATTCAGAGGAAAAGTTCCACCCTTCTATATTTCGATTGAAAACCATGGTGTTGTGCTTCACAATTGTTTGGTGGATTATTAAGAAACGAATAACATCATGCCCTTGGTAGTGATGGAAGCATCGGGCATGAGCTGCACCAAGTATTATGAAACAGGTGAAAGTGTCTATGCAATCGATTCCAGAAAATTTCCATCTTATGGAGAAATCAAGGACTTTTATGCTTGGATTATTGTTACCCCTCATATTATCACTGTTTTCACTATCATAGTGGTAGATATCCCTCCAGCATAGGGAGTATTCCTTGGAAGAGACTGGTCCTCATTAATTGGTAGTTACATCATGAATGATGGTAGTTTCATGATGCTTCCAAAAAAAGATGGGACAATGCTCAAAGTTCCTCGCGAACCTAGAAGGTCATTTTCATACAAAAATAAGGGAAATGAATTGATGGAAGATTACATAGATGCTAGTATTGGAAATTATGCCATCCTTAATGTGGAGCAATCAGAATATGTAAAAAAGGAATACAATTCCTTTTCCATGTATGGGAGAATGACTTTTGATGGTGCATGTTCAAGCTCAGGAAGTGGAATTGGAATTGTACTCAAAATCCCTAAAAACGTCATATATCCACATGTTGTCAGACTTGAGTTTCCATGTACAAATAATGAAGCGGAGTATGAATCTCTAATTCAGGGGATGATCCTCACACTGGAGATGAATATTGAACATTTGATTATAACTGGTCATTATGAGTTGATCATAAATCAAATCACTCAAAGATATAATATTAAAAAGGAAAAACTCAAACTATATTTTAAGAGAGTGAACGAACTAATGGAAGCCTTTAGCTCATTCAACATATCATTCATTCCTAGAGATAAAAATCAAGAATCAAATTCTTTAGCACTTTCTTCTTCATTGTCGAATCCCGAGGATTTGAAAAGTGAAACTTCATTTCGAGTGAAAATAGTCTTTAGACCTTCAGTGCACAATAATCAAGAATATCTCTAAGTATTTGAGAATGATGAGGAACTAAATGATTTTTTGGAAAATGAAAATGATGTTGAAGAAAATGATAATAATATTGCTCATGTTCGAAAAAATTGTGTCAAAACTAAATCTCTTTTTACAAGAGATGATCATGCAAAGGATCTCAAGGAAGAAGTATCGGTCTGAAAGGTACAAGAGACAAGGAAAGTCAATATTGGAACTGATAGTTCCCCGAAATATGTAAATATGGGAGTTGATTGTGCATATGAAGAAGTTGATCAATATATTGTCATTTTTAAAGAGTATATTGATGTATTTGCATGGAGTTATGATGATCTTAAAGAATATGATAAATCCATATTCCAACATATTATTCCATTGAGATAAGGGACAAAACCCTTTAAGCAAAATATACGAATGATGAATCCTAAACTGAAGCCGCTGGTGCAGAGTTGGAGAAATTGAGAAATGTTGGAATTATATATCCCATTAGACATTCATATTGGCTCTCGAATCCCATGGTTGTGAGGAAAAATACCGAGGAAATTCGAATGTGTGTCAGTTTTAGAGATTTAGATAAGGCAAGCATAAAAGACAACTATCCCTTGCCTAACATGGAATTCCTTCTTCAACAAGTTACTGGGTCTGCTTGTATGTCCATGTTAGATGGATTTTCTAGATATAATCAAGTTTTAGTTGCAGAAGAAGACAAGCCCAAAATGGATTTCATAACACCTTGGGAGACATATGTGTATGCCCACCTGCCATTTGGTTTGAAAAACATTGGAGCTACTTTTCAAAGGGCTATGGATCACACATTCAAAGACTTGATAGGGATATTTATGGTGGATTACCAAGATGATCTAACTGTCCATTCAAAATAAAGAGAAGAACATATTCATCATTTGAGACAAGTTTTTGAAAGGTGTATGTTATATGGGATCTCTCTAAATCCAAAGAAATGTTTTTTCGTTGTATCTGAAAGGAAGTTGTTGGGACACATTTTCACCAAAGAAGGAATTTTCATTGATCCAGAAAGAATCAAGGCCAAAAACGAACTCAATCCTTTGTCTTCAAAGAAACGGGTACAATCATTTTTGGGGAAAATAAACTTTGTGAGAATATTTGTTCCTGATTATGCAAGTATTAACAAACCGATTAATTTATTTTTGAAAAAGGATCAAAGATTTGAGTGGAATTTAGATACATAGAATTCTTTCAACAATATCAAACGAGCAATCACTACCACGCCTGTACTCATTAGTCCATATTTTAAAAAAGATTTTATCATAAATTCCTTCACTACAAAAAGTGATGTGGCCCCAGCCCTCATGCAAAGAAATGCTAAAGGTTAATAATTACCAATAATTTTTATGAGTAAAACCCTCCATGACTATGAGTTAAAATATTTGAAATTGGAGAAACATGCTCTATCTCTTGTGAAAGAAGTGGTGCATTTCTATACTTACATTTTGAATTCTCATGTCATAGCATATGTTCCATCTTCACCAGTGAAAATTCTCTTGTATCAACAATTAAGAGAAGGGAAGTGGGCAAATTGGCTAGATAAAATTCAAGAGTATGATGTTGAAATCAAGCCTTTGAAGGCAGTCAAAGGGAAAGGATTGTGTAAACTCATTGCGGATAGTGACACCTTAAATGGAGTGGTTTCAATTTCACTTGGAAAATCTATATCTAATGAAGAATGGTAAAAATATGTTTCATTTTATTTAAGATCCGGGAAATTTCCTATCACAATGACTCCAAAGGAAAGAATATCTTTGAAGATGAAATCAAATCAATATGTCTTGGTTGTTGATATATTATTTAGAAGAAACTATGACAGCATGCTATTAAGATGTGTAGATGAGAAGAAGGCCCAAGAACTAATAAAGGAGATTCACGAAGGAATATGTGGAGGACATTGTGCACCAACTGCTACATCACATAAGATAATAAGGGAAGGATATTATTGGCCATCAAATTTCAAGGATTCATATGCAATGGTGAGAAGATGCCTTTCCTGTAAAAACTTCTCAGGAAAGATGAAGAGGTATGAAATGCCTTTGCAACCTATATTGGTATAAGAACCATTTGCACAATGGGGGTTAGATGTCATTGGGACAATACATACAAAATAAAGAAAAGGGAATATGTATATTTGCATTGCCACAAACTACTTCACAAAATGGCAAGAAATAGTGGCACTGAAAAAGACTAATTCCGAGGAGTTGATCAAATTTCTTAAAGATAACATTTTGTCAAGATTTGGAGTGTCAGAGAAGTTTATCACAAACAATGGCTCAATATTCATTGGATCAAAGATCACAAATTTTTGTGGAGAATATGGAATTATAATGTGGAAATCATTAAATTACCATCCACAAGGAAATGATCTTGTTGAATCTATGAACAAGACACCAATCCAGATCCTAAAGAAGACAATTGACCAAAATCAGAAAAAAAATGGCATTTGAAGTTGATAGATTCTTTTTGGGCAAGCAATATCACACCAAAACATAGCACTAGAATCTCCCCTTATGTATTGGTTTATGGAAAGGAAGAAAAATTCCGCTCAGCCTTGAATTGAATGCTTTGACTTATGCGGTGAACATTGAGGAAACATAGGATACTTCCCCTTTGCATAAGAGATTGAATCAATTATTGAAATTGGAGGAAGATAGAAATGAAGCTTTGAAGAAAATATCATAGAGGCAGCAAAATGTTAAAAAATATTTTGATCAAAGTGCAACAATTAAGAATTTTTAGAAAGGTGAATTGGTGTTACTCTGGGACAAGGAAAAAGAGAAGTCGTCAATGCATATGAAGTTCAAATCACTTTTGATTGGGCCTTATCTTATTGAGAAAATTATGGGCTTCAACTCATATATGGTGAAAGATATGAAGGGGAGGATGTTGGTGTTTCCTGTCAACGAGAAACACTTGAAAAGTTTCTTCACTTGAGATTCTCTATTCTCTTTGTACATAATTTTTATTTTTATTTTGTATATTCTTACCATTTCGACTCCATTTCCCCAAAAATAAGACACCTGGTCTTGATATTTTGGATCCTTGAAAACCCGCAGGGGGTTATCATCCCAAAGTTTGAGCCAATTGTTGAATTCCATATGTTTTCCCTTCTTTCTTTTCTTTTTACTTTCATGGCTTTTCTCCTCCCTTAAAATTTATTGGCCATGTATACCACACCTCCTTCACCCCTCTCTTCATTTTATCTTTCCTACCATACTTATCCATTTCCATCATATTCACAGACTTGTTTTTATTTCCCTTTTCTTTTTCATATGGTTCAACACTTAGTTTATTTTTCTTGTCACAGACTCACGAACTTGCACTTGATTACTTTTCTACCTCTCACAAGTTATCCGACATATCTCAATAATTAGTAGTTTCACTCATCTTGGACTCACGAAATTTCATTTTCATTTGAAAATTTCCACTCTGACTCCCTTCTTTGACATGCCTCCTTTTTTAAAATTTCTCAAGTCACATTAAATGATATTTTTACAAACTCGACTGCTAAATTCACTTTTGAAAATGTCATTAATTAATGATGTTTATATTGAGGAGATTCACATTTATTTCAAATTAATTCTTTCACCAAGAAAATCTAACTTAAGGGGCATTTTACTGTGCTAACTGATATTACGAAGAATTTTTCCATATTTCTGAAGATGCCCGTGAGAAAACAACATTTCTGTGGGGATATTTTGAACTTGTTCACCGGAGAAGACCATAATTTCCATTGGTCTAGGTCTTATTGATACTATTCAACATTGCAGGAAAAAAACAATAATAAGGTGTGGACATCAGGAATAACTCTCGTCGGTTACTTTCCAGAGGTTTTGGAATGTAAATATATAATTACCTAGTGCATTGAAAAATTCATCCAGAATAGAAGAACTATCCCATTGTAAATTGACTCGCCTGTTTCATTGGCACCCTCAGTTTTTAAGAAGATGTTAAAATTTCCAGAGCTGAACTTGGTTTACAAAGGAGAAGAAGATAGAAATTTCCTAAAGGGAAAAAAATGGAATTGAACTCTTGCAAGAATATCTACAAGATTATGCCTCAATGCTAGAAGATATATCCAAGATTCAGGTGATTTCTTTGAAGGACCCTTATAAATAAATTGCTTGGATGTTTACTAGAGTTTTTGGTCAAGACTCTACAACAACTATTTCTCGGTTGAAATTATACATATTTCATTTCAAGGTCCATGAGAACACAATCTTCGACTCGACAAAGATCATATCAAATGAGGTTACTACACAGTTGATGAATTTTTAAACAGAAAATAAATTCTATATGGCATCCTATTTTATGTTTTCCATCACGTACTGTCATGTTTTATAAGGTTTAAGTATCAACAAAAGGGTAAGCTCAAAGGTGGACCTTGTAACTATGTTTTATCAAGCTCTCTGGAAGAAAAAGGCTGGCCATTATTTTTATGAAGTATATAATAATTTTGTCTCTCAATTCACGAAATTACTCTTTGGAGATGATACTTCCAAAATTTCTTTGGAAGCATCGAATTTTCTTAATGGAAAGGGAGTTATCTAAAAAATGGATGATTATAACATCATCATGATTTTTTGTTCTCATGAAAAACGTATATTTCTTCCCTATTATGTGCCTGATAAACTATTTATCATAGAGGTGGAAAGACAATACGAATTTTTCTTTCATAAGTTTTATGAAAAAAGGAAAAATCAGTTTATCCCCCTTCCATGGAAGGTTGATGAAATTATTTTGAGAGGAAATTCTGAGATCGACGAATATGCTTCCTATTTTGACCAGTTTAACATGAAATTTGTAGAACAAATAAAAGGGTTTGACCCTGATTGCCTTTTTTATAACCACATAATATCAGTTGGGCTAATCCCTACACTTATCAATGCACTCATATTGGGAAAATAAGAGGGTGATATTCATGACCCCCATGTTCTAGAGATTGATAGAAATGTTCACGATATAGAGACCATTGTAAACAACACAAAACATCACAAATAAATAGGCAAACCCTCCAATGAAAAGAATGCTCAATCACTCACCATTTTCTAAAAAATCATTTTACCTAAGGTAAACCATCAACCTGGAGTGGCCTAGCAAAGAAAAACCCAAAGTAACAATTCAGGAGATGACGAAGAAAGAAACCCTCCTAAGGGAAACTTAGAAAACCCTCATAAGCTAACAGTTAAAAGGAAAATAACTAATTCTCAACAAGGGGGAGGAGAACCGGATGCACCTAAGAATGATATATTTCTGGATGACATGGACTTAGATGTTGATATCAAAAATATCTACTTCCCATATGAAGATGAACATTCTCAGGGAAATGTACAAAACATTTCTACAATTGTTGTCCAGGATAAAATATTTTCCGATGAAGAAACCTTTGTTGTATAGAACACCTCATTTGAAAAGGATTCAATTAAAATGGTTTTTGAAAGGACCTCAAAGAGTAAAAAGGGAAAATTGTGGTCTAACATTGATACCCAAAACATGTTGCCATCAAAATTGTCGTCAATTCACAAGGTCACAGGGGACGCTTGGACTTTTCAATTGAAAATATGGAAGAAGAAAATGTTCGGCTAAAAGAAAGAGTCAAGGAATTGGAAGAAACCCTCATTCCTCCACCTATTTTGGCTACCTCAGTTGTCATGATTTGGCCTGATATAAGTCTTCAAGAAATTTTAGAGTCAAGTTCAAGAGTTAAAGGAATTTCAAGTTTGATTATTGCCACTCAACATTTCATCGAGGAAAATATAAAGAAAAGAATGTCATTAATTTTAGAATTGTGGGACATGGAAAAAAACTTTACCTCTCTCAACCTCAAAATACATAATACTAAAGAATATTTGAGTGAATATTTAAATAATGATGAATTATTTTGCACAGATGGAGTTGCAATCTTCATAGAAAAGGTCTTGGCGATGATGGACCAAAGAAGAAAACATGAATATTTTCCCTCCCATAGCCATGTGAAGCAATTAAAGGCATGTTGGATTGAAATATGTAATACATTAAGGGGATTATTGAGTCAATTAAATGATGTGTCACGAAAAAGGACGGAAGCATATTCAAATATTGTTGGCCCGGATATTTTTGGTAGCACCATCGAAGTTTCAGACCCTAAACTAATATCAAATTCAATGCTCATGACTCGAAAACAATTTGAAGAACACATCGAAGGCCTAAATAAAGCATTGGCTAAAAAATTTGATAGCATAGTTTAGTTCACATATGATAACATTGACAGTTGGCTTGTTGAATATACTAATTAAAATGAAGATATTGAAAATACATTGCAAAATTTATATATTGATTATAGAGAAATTGACGGCAAATTGTTTAATATCGAAGTGAAACAAGAAGTGATGGTTTCTCCGTTAAGGGATTATATTGAAGAATGGTTAAAAAAGTCAGTTGCCAAGATTTTTGAAATACCAACGGAAGTAATTACAATCGGCCACCTAACCGCAATGAGCAAAAATATAAAACGCACATCAACAAGCAAGTGAAGAGAGAGAGAATCCATCATACTAAGTCTACACTGAATCATATATTTCCCTCTTTAATAGTTTTTCATCCAGTTATACTTATTTTTTCATTAGAAAAGCATGACTGAATTCTGATAACTCCTTCTTATCTTCTTTTGCAGATCTCGTTTTTCGTGTTCCACTCCGGCCCTTCCTTCTTCAAAAATTTATTGTAAATATTTATTTATGGTCTACGGGAACCCCAATCCTAGTCCCTTACGGAAAAACGAATTTAATTTCAAGCACTGTAACAAACATTATCATTTTGAGAAATCCCAGAGAACTAATTCAGGATTGATTTTGACTATATTTTATAATTCTAAGTTTCGAATATAAAATATTTGAAGTCAATCTATCAAAATATTTTTTGATCTTTATTAGTAATAATCTTTCAAATTTCTCTCGTGTGATAGACCATTTCCTTTTTATGTTGAATGTGATCAGATGTTTATTAAACCATGATGGATGTGAGGATATCTGCATTTTTATTTTCTTCCATGTGTGATGTTTGAAGTTCTTGGTCCACTTCTTAGGATCCCCCTCTTTATATATATATATATATATTCAACATTTGAATTTTCTTGAGCATTGAATACTTGGACTCATGTTAATTGAGATAGTCCAATATTATTCTTTATTTAAAATTTCAACGAAGATCATAAACCAAAGAGGAGTACCACCTCTCCAAAAACGTCGGAGGATTCATATCTTTGTGAGGTTGTCGTTTCGGTCATAACATATTCAAACGTCAACAATACCATACATGCATATCCATGCTTCCAGTATGCATCCATATCCCCGACAAGTTTACATGTACTTCCCGCACTATTAATAATGGTTTCAACTTCCTTTTTATTTCAAAATATGCTCACCCTTTTATATTTATATATAGATATGCATATGCACATAGGGTGTGAAGGAAGCGGGGTAATACGAGAGTTTATTTGATTTGTTGAGTAGATGTTATAAATTTTATTTTACCCCACAGGTCTCCCCAAAAACCATCATAGTATGGGATTTATTAATATGAAGTGGATGGAGCACAAAGAAAAAGATAGATAGACACTTTCCTATACTTATGGATTATTATGGTATTCTCAATGGGAACATGTGTTCCACAACAACCATCAGTCCATACCCATAGCTGAAAACTTCATGAATTTTCATTTGGATAGAGCATGCCATGCATCTTATGACTTGTAAAAAAATTCTCCAGTATGTGACTAGAATTGGACCAGTCCGTCACTAAAATTTTAAAGAGTAATCCTCAAGGAAGACTAAGAATTCAAGTTAGCTAAATAAATACACCATCATTCAAATAAGAATATGAAATCAATCTATACAAACAGAAATCAAGAACCAAAACTGATGCCAAATCATGAAAGAAAAAACTAAACTAAAAGAAGCATAAAGCTAGAATGCCAGTCATCAAGAAAGAATAAAGAAGAAGAAATTAATAAATCTAGGAAACAACAATGAAATCTTGGAAAGTAAGCAAAGGGAAATAATTAGTGAAACAATGTTAACCATTCAACATCAAGCCCAATAAAAAAATTCCCAAGGTAAATATCTGAAATGAAGAACAATCAAGATTACGAGAATTGATAATCTAGTGAAAAATTTTGCAACACAATCCTCTAATCTAATTTCTATTTATAATTTTTCTTTCATTTAGTGAAAAAAACATTCTTCTAGGAACCTAGCAAAATGAATTAATGGAGAATTTTATTCAAACATATTTTCAAAAATTCAATTACATTCCCATAAGCTCAAGATTTATTGACATGAACAAGTCCTTTTCACACTTAAAAATAATGAATTTTCAACAACAGAAATTTCATTCGATAATCCTCACCAAAACCTCAATTTCTCTTTTCCATGAGAGATATTATTAATCCCAAATATCCAAATGATTCAATGTGATAAGGAAAAGAGGATATATCACAGTTATGGAGGTCATAAAAAAATAATCATGAAAAGGACTCCAATTATCAACTAGATCAGAAACCAACATGTGAATGCATGAATGAGACTATATTTTTGATCTGTTATTGAGTTGGTTACAATATTGGTTGATTAATTAAAAATGTTGCAAAGGAATATAAGCATCCAAGTTTAGATTAAAGCTTCCCTAAATTGCTTTCATTTCAAGAGAAAAATACTGAGTTGTTGGTTACATGAGCCATTTCCCAACTACATAACAAAATAATGTTATGATAGGCTATTAGACAATTTGGGAAAGAATCTTCCTCTAAATTACTATCTTATTAGACTACAAGAAAAATAAAGACCAAATTAAACTAATCCTAAGGAAAACATGCTATGCTAATGTAAAATTGAACTATATTGGATGTCATAAAACTTATGCAAGTACCAATGTGATCATCAAATATTCATCTGCTACCCATTCAATCAAATATCACAACCTTCTTCCTAAGAAATAGTCATTATGTTTTTTCCCACAATATTCCCATGGTTCATTACACAAGCATGGGGGTGTTTGGAACGGTGAACGAATTTGTCCATGATTTTTAAATATTCTCATAGAAAATAGTGAATGTGTTATGACCCGAGGGGGGCATATATATGGCTAAATGTATATGGTATGACCCCAAGGGGGGTCATATATGGGCCTAAATGTACATGTAATGTGTAAATACATATGTAATAGGGTCGGCCTAGTGATAAAGGGACCTCATATGAAAGTGTGAATAGCTATATATAAGAGATCATGCATTCATTATTGGAGGATAATTGTGAAGTATGGATGGTATTTGGTTATTTGGTGGGGAATTTTGAAGTATGAATGGTATTTGGTTATTTAGAGGGGGATCCCCTATTATTTAAGGATTTATTGTGTAACTTATCTATATTGGAGTTGTACTCCACGTTGACATTTTGTACATGGTGTGTACTTCTGTTATTTTATGATATTTTGAGCATTTGGATCATTACATTTGGTATCACGACATCGATCCTAAGGTTTTTCTTCCTCAATAAAGTCATTTTAGAATTTCCGCTATAATTTTTTCTTGGATCCACTTCAGAAGGATAAACCTGAAGGATTTTGATAAGAATGATCATAGTACCTGTGGTATAAATTTCAGCTTCTGGATCATTGTACTCTTGGAGATACACCCTATGGAAGATAGGGTGTATGACTAGTCCTATTAACTAGTCTCAAACATGTGTTCTGGGTAAAACAGTCATAATTGCTTCCTAGAGTATTCAAATTGAGTGATACTAGTTTCATCATATAGTGGAAATTCTTTAGTATGTCTAATACAATTTTTAGAATTTTATATCAGTTATTTTGTGTGTGGCACACTATACAAGTGCGCTCTCCTGGAAATGCCAAAACTCAGCAAGGTGTGGGGAAGTTATCATAAATTCCACTTGGAACATCCAATTTTGGTCAGACCTGTGGAATTGCAAAGTAGAAATTTCATAGTACTATTGGTTGCAATTTCAGACTCAAAAGGGCCAAAATACATCAGAAGTAAGTTCAGCGAGGAATACAGACTCCAAATCAGGGTTCCAAGGCATGTTGACTTAAAACTATAATAAATTCTGATTGGAAAGATAAAACCTATCAAACCTGTAATATAAAACCTATTCAAAATATGTTGGAAAGATAAAACCTATAATATAAAACCTATTCAAAATCCATTGGAAAGATAAAACCTATAATATTATATTATAACAAGGATTATAACTATTTTAGAAATTTGTCCTTAACATATTGAGGTTGGAAGTTAAGGATTGGGGTTAGACCTCAATTAAGAATCAATGACAATACCTAACTTTAGTGGAGAGGAAGATAAAGATAAAATTAGTCCCATGGAATGGTTGAGGATGCTAAAGATATTGTATGAGGATTGGTATAAGTCATTGTGGGGCATGTTTTTCTTTTTTTGGTGGAGCTCATAAGTGGTGGAGAAGCCTTGATAAAGATACTAGACTCCACTCCACATAGGAAGAATTTGAAAAAATATTCTCGGATAAATGGATTAGGGATACAAAAATGGAGAAAATGTATAGAATTCAAGATGAATTAAAATAATCAAAAGAAGAGATTAAGAAGAAGGGTGAGGAGATCTCTAAGATAATATCCCTTAATGAATCACTCATTAAGGAGGTTAAGAACCTAAAGTAAGAAAATACTAGCAAAGACAAGTGGGAAAAAGATGAATCAAGGGAAGATTTGAAAAAAAAAAGATGAAGAAATATGTAGATTACGAAGCCATAATAAAATACTATTGGATGAGGTTAAGATATTGAAAGAAAAAAATAAAAATTGTCAAAATAAAGAAGAAATAAGGATATCAGATGAAGAATCTACCAAAATACTACAAGAGAAAATTTGCAAGAAGGTTATGGAATACTTAAATACGGATGAGGTAAAGTCAGAAATGAAATCCAGAATTGAAGAAGGACGTCAGAATTTGATAGATGGGGCTACCTTGCAGCTTCAAAAGGAAAAAGAAGACAAGATTCAAGAATGTCAACAGAATATACTTAAAGAAGTTGAACTCCATCTAGAGGATGTACATGCCAAATATGATGGTATTATATCCAAAGCTAGAGTAATCAAGGACCAAGAAAAGATGATCGAGGATGTCATTATCTCTAAAAAGAATATAGATGAAATGCATGTGAAGAGTAAAGAAAAATCGTCAAATGTGAAACCGTATCGACACCCTCATTACCAAGAAACATTTCAAGGAAGACAAGAAGGATGATATAAACATTATGAATAAAGAATATGGAATACTTGTGAATATTCATGGAACAAGGCATCACCAAACTACTCTTCAACAAGCTATTATCAGAGACCAACAACCACTACAAATTGGAGAATCTTCAACAAAAATACATGGAATCAAAGGAAAGAAAATTATGCAACAACTAGACACCAAGGATTAAGACTGAAAAGAATTGATTTTAGATGGATAGATCATCAACAATGGAATGAATAAAGAAGGACCATAAGAAAATCATATTACTTAGTTTCATCACATGTGAATCCTTTAAATGCAAATATTTGAGGAAAAATATTTTTGGAGGGTATTATGTTATGACCCAAGAGGGGCATATATATGGCTAAATGTATATGATATGACCCAAAGGGGGGGCATATATGGGCCTAAATGTACATGTAATGTGTAAATACATATGTAATAGGGTTTGCCTAGTGATAAAGGGTCATCATGTGCAAGTGTGAATAGCTATATATAAGAAATCATGTATTCATTATTGAAGGGGAATTGTGTAGTATGAATGGTATTTGGTTATTTGGAGGGGAACTGTGAAGTATGAATGGTATTTGGTTATTCGGAGGGGGTTCCCCTATTCTTTAAGAAAATATTGTGTAACTTATCTATCTTGGAGTTGTGCTCCACGTTGAAATTATGTACATTATGTGTACTTTTGTTATTTTATAATATTTTGAGCATTTGGCTCATTACAGAATGTCAAGCAGTTTTGGGTGGCCAGGGTGAGCTAGTAGCATGAAGTGGTAGTGAAAAACAGTGGAAAATCTACCCTCACATGTAATATATTTATGTATAAAAAGTGAAACATGCTACCAAGGAGAGGGGAGTGAATTTCTATCCACTCCCTTACCCTTATTCCTTACCTTTTCTATGTTTTTGAGGAAGCTCGTTCTTGTCGATGGAATCAATGCTTTCCTTCTAAACCAGATTGTTACAAACTGTGGTAGCCATGTTACCTCAGTAATTGTTGCTTCATTGAAATCCACACGCAAACCCCAAACAGTCGATCTCGTCCTAGCCAAGTTCTAGGCAAATTTGAGGGTGACATCATTGTCAAACCTCTAACTTCTCAAAATAAACTATGGGTATGGGCCAACGTGGAAGGGTATGGATCAAATAATAATCGTCCACATGTTATTTACAATTCCAAAGCAATGTGAGAAATCAAAAAGGATGTACTTGTGGGTTCTTACCATACGAGATATGTAAAGTGTATATATGTGGTGATATCAAGGAGTGGAGGTAATAATAATTGTAGTGAGTGGAGCAGCAATAGAAATAATTCACGATGGGGGAGTAACAACAAAGTCCAGCAGGAATATTATTTGTTGGAGTAACAACATTGGAATGTGTCAGAACATGATCAATTAGAGTAACAACAAGTTCTTCAGAAAAGGTGCAGCTATGGAGTAACAACAAATATCTTCGGAGCAAGTGCAGTACCGGAGTAACAACAAGTTTGAAGATATAGTTGCAGCACTGGAGTAACAGCAAGTTCTACAGAAAAGGTGAAGCTGTGGAGTAACAAAAAGATCTTCAGAGAAAGTGCAGTACAGAGTAACAACAAGTTTGGCGAAACAGGTGCAGCACTGGAGTAACAAGAAGTTTTGCAGAAAAGGTGCAGCTCTGGAGTAGTTGCACCTTAGGTTTCAAGATAATCATTTTCCCTACTTGAACAGTTACCGTAGGATTTCCTAGGTCGTCATATTTAACAGTTGGGGTCTTTCCCAACATCAACTCTGAAATTTTACCTACCACGTGGATGGTGGTGGGGTCCTTAGGTTTTCTCCCAAGATTTTTGACACATAAATATCTTATCATCTTGGCATAAATTGGGACTTCTCTTAGTGCCTACAATAGTGTAATGTTAACGTAGAGATTTTTCAATTCACCCAACAAGCCGGAATCAGGTTTAGCCTTTCTAGGTATGTTGGATTCGGACCAACTTTGGGAGTAACAAAGGTAGTAGTCGGAGCTGGAACTCGAGTATGACTTGTATAAATGTGTTGCTTCTATAATAATCGGTGATTTTCCTGAGTTTATTATTCTCCCTGACCTTAAATGTACATCGTTACATTCCACAGGGGTGATGCAGCAAGTGAGAAAAATAAGTGTTTCAACCTGTTGAACCACTTTATTATTTGGATTTGGGTTAGACAATATGAGTAATTGGGGACTAGATTTGGGTGGCATGGGAATTTAAGGTTGTACAGGAAATTGTCCTACTTGGAAAGGGGATCCTCTCCATCCTTGAGGCCATGAGTTTGTCTTATTGGAATATAATGGCCACTAGGGCCATGGCACAGGGTATTGGATTTGTGGAGGGCTAGGGAATTTCCATGGTTGTGTAGGTTATTGAATTTTTTTCAAAACCTGATGCATGTTGCTCCAAGTACTAAAAGATAATGATGGGTCTTGGGCTATACATGATGGTCGATCTTGCCATGGTTTGTTGGTAGTGATGAATTATGCTTTCTCATTTTATTTGTTTGGTCAACGAAACAATGCCTTCAACCCAGGAAATGATGTACAGAGCTTCATTGGGTGGTATTCTTCACATATCCCACAAATCTCCACTTTATCAAGAAGATATTTCCTACGAGGGTGCTTATCTCTGCATTTCGGGAAGAACACTGCTAATGCTTTCTCGGTTTCAACTTGCTTTTGTTTCACCTGTAACATGTCCAATTGCGAAGTCAGAGTGCTCATGATATCAATTTTAAATTTTTCAAGTAAGTTATCGATTTCAACTCTCGTAACTTAGTCATTGGATGACTTATTTATCTGGGCAAAGGCATCTCTTGCCTGGGCTCTATTTCTTGACTATCCTCTCGAGCTTCTTCGACATAAGTTGACTATGTCATAAAATGGTTCCTTTGAGATATCTCCTTTCCCCATCAAGTTCAACATATCCAAGCATTAATCGCTCATTCCCAGGATCAGAATCATTTTTAGAATGTCCTTTTCTAGGTCATTGTGCTTATACCTCTAAAAATTATACATGAGACACTCGATGAAATCCTATAGAATTTCTTCCTCCTTCTGGGAAATTTTAAAAATTTCTTCACTTTGGTCCCTTGTTCTACAATAGTCTTGATACTTTCCCATAAAGGATTCTTTCGTTTCATCCCATGAAGAAATAGTCTGACCACCAAGGCCCATAAACCATCTCAATGTATCTCCCTTCAAGGTGGCAGGGAACAACTTCAACTTCTGAGCATCGGAGGTATAATCATAGCTTTAGCACAAAATGTCAAATTAAAAGAGGAAGGTGTCTGGGTATTCACTAGTTAATCCATTAAAATTTGGAAGGGTGGAGAGGTGAATATTATTCATTGGTGATTTCCCAACAATATTTTCGATGGGGAATTCAAAGGTGGAGGTTGTGTTGTTATAAATGTCTTCCCATATTTTCCAATAGTCTTGTGGGATCCCATAGTCAGGAGCACTTTATGAAATAAATCAAGCCCCCTTGCTTCTGGTGTAGAAGGCTTGCCAACACTTCCCTAGTCTAAAATAGGGACTCTGTGAGCTAGTTCACGTACTAGGATTTGATAGTCTAGTGTAGGTTATCCTGTCTCCCCTTGTCCTTATTCCCAATATTGAAACTTAGGCTCTACTTCTTTAGAATTTTCCTCTTGTAGTTATGGTCCCTTCTTTAGCTCAACTTCAGTTGTCTCAACTGAATGATCTTTTGGATTGGATCGGTGACCAATATATGCATGAGATATTGCATTACAAGATTATGATTATGCTTTCGAGAAAATATCCTCGATATCTATCTTTCTTCCTAGGTCCTTTTTTCCTCGACCTCCTCCTCCTCTTCTTGCGGGATTGTTAGTTTTGGGGGGTCTTCCTCTACCTCTACTCATGAATCCTATGTTTCCTGTCCTTTTATGAGGCCAATCCTACTACAATCTGTCGTGGCAACGTGTAGGTTCTTACCTCCCATATTACTTCCCGGTCCTCAGAGATAAGGACACTTATACTATTCTCTTAATCAAATGATGCAAAAGAAACACAATGACAGTTTATCGCTTTCTCCCTAATAAATTCCCCGGAAACGATGCAAAAATGTTGGTCATTTTAATTGCTTTAATAAAACAACTTAAATTGCTCAAACATAAATTGTCAACCCAGGAAAGTCTTTTTATTTCAAATTTATTGTGTAATGTATATGCATGCTACAATCCTTCAACTAGCATTGGTTGTGTATAAGCTTTTATAAATCAATCATACTTAACCAAGAAGTGGAAACTATTTTGTTGAAACTCAAACAAATGAAACACTCAGTTGATACTGTAATCATTCAACACATTGTTCATGACACCTATTGGAAATAAGATCATGCACACTTTGCTAGAAATAAAACAGCACACTTAAAGTAAAAGAGATAACACATCGATAGTAATCGAAATCACACACTCTTAAAAAATGAAACAACACTCTTGTTGTAAATGGAATTAACACACTTGCAATGAATAAAATGACACACTTTGTAGTAAATGAGATGGCACACTATGAAATAAATGAGATGGCACACTTGCAGTATGGATTTGATCAAATTCATTTCTACCAAACCAATGAAGGATCGACTCTACCAGTCAACTTTCAAAAGTATCACATTAACTATAATCAATTTGAGTTCTTAATCAGCGAGTAACAACATAATACAACCACCAAAAATTGTCAGCACTAATAAAATTATGAAATACAACCAACCAATCAAAAATATATCTATATAAATACAACATCCACATTGCTAAAGACGAGGTTCCTTCCTCTTCAGCAGGCATTGGAAAGGAATTAAAAAATACAACTCAAATGAACATAAATCTAACCATGAAATTTATTAATCAATCTCAAGAAGTTACAAGCATGTATGTTGTTCTTTTCAAAATATGATCTCCTTTTGATAGCGAGGACGCTCTGCTTTTATAGACTCGCTACTTAACTATTCTCATAAATTTGATGATTATGAACAAGCTTGAGAATCTTTCGATTCTCAAGTTGTTCAATACCGACTCAAATTAACATCTTTTCCAAACTTAACCATAAAAATATTACATCAAATCAGGTCGTTCCTGGAATAGGTCAACTAAAGATTGAAAATAATGAAACAGACTCATAACAATTCCCTCATTAGTATCTCTGTGGAACAACCTCCCTTATCTCGGAAAAGAGTGAGTCGGCACCGCCATAATCGGGTTATACCATGTATTTTCTTTATCATCACGAGCAGTGGCGATTCCAAAAGTAGCCAACATGACTGTAAAGAGTAACAACGACACAAACAGTGAGAGTAACAACTTCTAGGATGAGAGTAACCGCACACCTGTAAGCACATTTGCTCAACACCTCGTGAATAATTACCCAAAATAGTTATAATCTTTTTTATTGCAAGCAAAACTTTAATTAATAAGAGTAACATTGGACTCTAAAATACCTTGGTCAAAAATGGAATATAAGTCATTGGTAAACACAATTAAGGGTATGCAAAGTATGGAAAGAGTGGTTAAAATGGTAGAAAAGTGTCAACAAAAAGATGTCAATTCCTAAGCCCAAGAACTCCTACACTTGTAGTGTCACCAATGTCTACTCTAGTCTAGGTTGCCTTCTATTGCAACATCTCATATTATTTATTCCATTTATCCTCTTCCTCTTTTCTCCTCTTCTGCTCTTCTTCTTCCCTTCTATTGTTTTCAAGATGTTATTCTTCTTCTTCTTTTCTTCTCTATTCATCAGCTAGCAGCGTCTTTTTTTCAAAAAAAAATCTTAATTCTTCATCCAAGAGTTTTTGTTCCTCCTCCTTTTTTCTCAACTCTTCTTGTTTTTTTTTTCTTATTATTCATTTCTATTCATGTCATCTTGTAATATCTTCTTCTCTTGAGAATATTTCAGTTCTCTTTTCCTATGCTATACTTCAAAAGATTTTCTTTTATTTTATAACCCTAATTATGCACTTCCTTCTTCTTGTATTTTTATTACCTCTTCCTCAGTTTTTATTTTCAATTCCTCCTCTTTTTACCACCTTATTTGATCATCTTGAATTTATTTTCTTTCAACTTCCTCCCTGAATCTTGTCTCTTGAATCCTTTTATCTATTTTCCCTTCCTTTATTATACTTTCCACTTATCTAACCTTGTTTTTAATTCATCCAATTGTTCATCTTGGGACATGGCACTAAAATTTACAATGCCCAATATTTTCAACTTAGCC
>JZKD02S1649975.1:103226-114259 GCA_000966675.3 Picea glauca
ACTCAGGATAGCATTCATAGCCTTAGTGTTGAAGATAAATTCTAGCTTGTCATCCTTATTAGCTAGTACAACTAGCTTTACATAACCAGTATCTACCACATCCCAGACATCTACATCTAAAGCCATTATGTAGGTTCTCATTCTAACTTTCCAGAAGGTAAAGTTTGTTCCATTGAATAGAGGGGGCTTATTGGTTGAATTTCCTTCATGGCTTGACATGTTTAAGCTTTGGATCTACCCTTAGATAAAAGGGGCCAGCTCTGATACCAATTGTTGGACAACTGAGAGGGGGGGGTGAATCGGTTGTTACCGAGCTTAAACAATTATGCTTATTTTAAACTCTTTGCAGAGCACTGAATGACAATCACAATAATGCATGGAAGTAAGCAATAGAACATTCAGCATCATTCACACATATGAAATATATAGAGACAAATATTTCTTGAGGAAACCCATAAAGGGTAAAAACCTCTTCCTCTTTATATGATAAGTAATCTTTACATTCTGTACATTATCATACTTATGAGAACCAACTCATAATGAGGCTACAACCTCTGTTTTGCAAGCTGCAACTTGCTGAGAGCACCAACTCTTTGTTTTCTCTAGCACCTACTAGAAGGAAGCACCAACTCCCTGGTTTCTCTAGCACCCACTATAAGGAAGCACCAACTCCCTAAGTGTTCCATCACCAACTGGATGGAAGAACCAACTTCTAGTCACACAAGCACCAACCTGTATAATAGAGAACAACAGTTCTCCCTTGCACCACCCTACCACCCTGGTTTCTCTAGCTGCAACCAGATGGAAGCTACAAGTCCCTGTGTTCAAGCACCCACTTGAACCTCTAAGGACAATAGTCCTCCCTAGAACCTCCCTTCCACCCTGAAATATAAATTTTTCTATATATAAATTTATTACAGTGATACAATATTTATCATTGGCTTACTAGGCTTATCATTGTTCTACTATGCTGCTCTGCTCTCCTGTATCAGTGTCTCTCTGTCTGCATCTTCTTGCGATTTCTGATCTTTTGTTTTTCTCTACAATAGCACCTCATCCTTCCTTTAGTGTCTCACTGTCTTGTTGCACACATGCCTTGCACTTTCTGTGCTTCTGCCTTTTATGCTCTGTGTGCCATGTCCATTCAATGCACCATTCCTCTTCTCTATATTTTAGCTACTGCACACTCCCCCTTCTACACTCCTGAATCCCTCTCAACAACATCAACCATCTCTTCTTTCTTCTGCCTTCTTATAGTCTCTGTGCTCCTTGTGCATCCCCTGTGGGCAATGCTTTTGCATGCTCTTCATGTCGAGTGCTCTACCTGTTCATCATTGCAACTCTTCATCGTCTCTGGCTATTAAACCCATGTGTTCATCATCACTGGGTGTTATGCTGAGATTCCTTCACCTCTCCAACAGTCGAGACTCTTTATCTTCTCTGTCACAGTCGAGCTCATCCTCTCTGTTACAGTTACAGGATTCAATGCTCATCCATCTATCAATTTCCTCTACGAATAGTCTTCATTCCACTAGTATATTCCTCGATATTCTTCATCTCCTCTAGCAATCACACAGAAGTCTCTTTGAGTCCTCTGGTAGAAACCATCAGTGGTTTCTAGAAATTACACTATGAACCTCCAAAGTCTGCTTCAGCAACTGAATCGCCACTGATTGATTAACTGTTAAGAGAAACAGTAGCCCTTCGATCATATTCCTGAATAACCTGCACCATTGGATCATAAATGATGGGTCTTGTGCTTATTTCACCATTTCACAATTTGGCCTTTTGGTGTTTCGGCATTCCGGCATTCAGATTTTCGGCATCCTTGTGGTGAGGTATCTCGACTCTCCAAGTTGTGATATCTGAAATGGAGATTAGCTTCATGCTACCTCCTCCCTTGAGCCTTCATTGATGTGACCATGGTTTATGACCAAGGGCCAATTCTGAACATGTATTTCGCATTTCGTGTTTCGAGGATTCTATGATGAGTCATCTCGACTCTCCATGTCCCAAAATCTGAAATGGAGCTTGTATCTTTGAGATCTTCTCTACAGCTCTTCGAAGATGTGACCACTGGCGATGACCATAGCCTTATTCAAAAACGCATTTCGGCGTTTCGTCATTTCGGCATTCCTGTTGCAAAGTGTTTTGACACTCCAACTCCCAGTATCTGAAACCAACACCAAAAGGTGTTTTTCACATTTCAACTTTCCGGCATTCCTTGTGATGAATTGTTTTGACGCTTCATCTCCCAGTATCTGAAATCTACACAAAAAGGTGTTTTGGCATTTCGCATTTCGCGACTTCGGGACTCCTATAATGAAGAGTCTCGACTCTTGACTCCTCCAACTCCCGGTATCTGAAACTCCAGTTGATGTGCCTGTTTCAGTATTTTCGGTGTTTCGCATTTCGGCACTTCAAGACTCCTGGGTTGAAGACTCTCGACTCTTGACTCCTCCAACTCCTAGTATCCGAACCTCTGGTCGATGTGCCTATTTCGAGTTTTCAGGGTTTCGCATTTCGCGATTCCAGGACTCCTAATGATGAAGAGTCTCGACTCTTCCAACTCTCGCTATCTGAAACTGTCCTCCTACTTTTGGAATTTAGGTGTTTCTCATTTCACGATTCTGGGACTCCTAATGATGAAGAATCTCGACTCATCCACTCCTATTATCCGAAACTGTCCTCCTTCCTTCATCATTTTGTAACCCTGCTTCACCTTGCTCTTTAAAGAATGTACAGGTTCTCCTGGATCCAACGTCGGTCGAACCTCGGGCTCAGATCTGACGTTCATCAGGAATTCTCAATGGGATCCAAAGATCACTGTCGCTTCTCCTCCCGGGCTTACACATCCTCCTAACTTGGAATAATTTCTAAGTGTCAAAGGCCTCGACCTTTGATCTGTCTAAGATCCTGAGTATGCTATCTCTCTTGAGATTTGGCAATGATTTAACCTCGTCCCTGGTGCACACCTACGCACTGTGTGCGACTCTGCACTAATCCTCCTGAGCTTACGTTGTCCCTGTTTTTCCATCGCTGCATACTCTAATCTTTCCATCAATGACAAGCACACCTGCCTGTAAACATGCCAACATAGACCAATCGACACAAAATAATAGCTCAAAGATTAAAGGAATTCACATATCTTAACACAAAAATGCTTCAGGAAGGAGACAACAAAGGAGACATTGAAGATGTCAAAGATATGGAGTTATCATCCCTTGATCTCCAATCCTTAGTGAAATACTAGAGACAATATGACCCTGGCTCCATTCTAGAACAGTAAAATCAAATGGCCAAAGTATCCCTTGACATAATCAGAAATCATCATGTCACCAATCATAAAGGTAAACCATAATCTTCCTTTTTTCATGTTGGAGTTAAAACTAATCCTGCAAAAGAAGCATGTAAGCTAGCGATAGAGTAAAAAAAATGTGGAATAAAATCCAATAAGTAGCTCCTACAATATTTAGGTGAAATGTTAGTCAACTCAGGAAGAATCTCCTTGATGACGGACTTGTTTCCCCTAAGCCCCCATAGTTCCTCATGAAGCTCCTATCCTAGAACATTTGAGGCATGTTATCGCACAAGTTGTAGGTTTGGAAAATTCCGACCCAACCACCAAAATGGCAAAAACTAAGGGACATTATACCCAATGTCACATTGATATAGGTCTTGCACTTCGAGGGTGACTAGGTCACTCTAGGGAGGCGATCTCGGTGACCCTTGGGGGGTTGACATGGATGGAATGGAAAGAAGAGAATTATCCCCCTAAATTCCAATGATGGAAAAGGAAATATGGCTTTGATGACATGTCTCTGGGTGGTTTAAGGTTTCCAAGTCTTTGGATGCCTGCAAAGGGTGTTTTTACCTGCCCAAGACATAAGAAAATCCACACTTGCATATAGTAAAGTTAGGTGGAAAATCAAGTTAACCTTATTTTCCCTAATTTCATAAATAATCAATGATATATATCAGCACATAAAATATAATAAGGGCTGCAATATAAGGGCTAAACTTCCAATTGAATAAGCACGAGACAAGCTCATAAAAACTAGTTTATCAAACAATGATAGAACAATACTTTAGCACAAAAAGAAAGGATGTCATAAAAAGATAACTGCAATGATATTTATCAGCCTTATGGTTCTAACAAACTTGTTATTACAGAAATATATTTAACCACTAAAACTTGCTCAACACTTTCCAAAAGATGTGTTGTATTATGTGGGCAGATTTTAGGCAATTTTCAATGGTTAAATTAGGAGTTATTGAAGAGTTTGGTTAGGTTTTTCTGAAGCCCTAATGGTTGTAGTTTAAATTTGTGACAAAATAAATAAATACTTGGAGAAATGAAACTCCCTAGTGGCTCAACCAAGCATTCATAGCATAGATTTGATTCCACTAGGATCAACTTCAAAATCATGAAATTTCATGTTTCCCAAAGAAAAAAAATTATATATCCAATGAAACAAGTGATTACAAGTGCCCTTAATGACTAGTTTGGTGGATTCAAGAAAATAAAGAGCTAGAGGTACAACCTCCTTGGGGGTGTAAATCCTCTCACTCCCCAAGGCAATTATCTCTACCTAGGGTTTAAATTAAGAGGGTGTATGCACTTATACTTCTCTTAGTAAACCCTTATTAAATCAACAATACTTAAGCATAAAATGATGGAGGCTAAGGTGGAGCATTATTCCCTTATACTTACCACCTAGATCTAGCAAAATAAACTTCACTTGAATAACAAATGATAGAACAAAGTAAAAACCTTACCAATTCAAGGGAAAATGCTAACACAAACCGCCACAATAGAAAAAGAAGAGCCTTCCAAGGATAGTGCATCACTTCCACCAACCAATAACCAAGAAACTAGCCATACACAAGAGCATGAGAGAGAAAATAGCCAAAGATAGCGAAAATTTCAGTCCAAGGCCTCTCCAAATGGGATAGATATGATTGCAAATGACATTTTATGATCTCTATTTATAGAAAATGTCACTAACATAGTCTGTCCACATAATTTTATGGTAAAACACAAGATTAGGGGTCAACAACCCTAATATTTCCCCTTTACACAAATAATATTAAACAATTCATCTTTAAATTCACTTTTACACAAAGGAAACCCTAACTTAAGGTGACGTCACCCCTTTAGGAGGTACGTTTTGGCACTTTTAGGTCAAACATTGAGTTGGAGATGATAGGGTTGGAACTCCAAAGGCCATGTGTCTCCAATCCAACCTTCTACTTCATAATCCAAGGGTTCCTTCCCTCAAAACGTGCCATGTGTAGTCATCACCACCTCAAACCCCTAAAGCATGACGTCAAGCCTCCAAAAGATGATGTTTTTCCTCTCCTAGAAAAAATGTTTGGCATGCACAGGCTATGTCATGTTTTCCAAGGTTTCCTCTAGGCCTATGAAGGTACATCTCTCTCATCTAGAATGCAGGCCCTTGGAATTAACTTGTGGGATTCAAGCCCCATGCAAGGCTAAGCTAGGGTTGTTCCTCCAAAATTGTCCACCAACTAGGTCCTGCAAAGACAAATAAGCATTCTCTCCAAGGATCTCAAGTCAAAATATCATGATGGGTAAATAAAATCAATAAATGAGCCTCCTAAGCCTGTGCATCAAAGATTACCATGTCAAACAAGTAAGTTCTCAAAGACATTATGTGACTTTCCAAGCTTAGATATGGGAGGGTTGATGAGGTGTCCTATTGGGTAGATATTTCACTAGGTCAAGGAGTGTTTCCCAAGTGATCCATTTCTAAGCCATGTAAAGTGGATGGAGTTGTTAAGGATCAAGACTCATTGGGCATGGGGTTCATGACATATAATGGGTTGTAGTGTCTCATTCATGGGTGCCTTTGTAGAGGATGTGTGGCACCTTCATTTGTAATGCACTTTTTTCCAAGCCCATCCTCTTGCCATTCATTTTTAAAAGGATGAATTGAATACCACTTCCCTGGAATGGTGTCCAGATAGTGATAATGTCACGCACAAATACCTTGTGGAAATGAGAAGGTTGGCTCATGATGAGACACCCTCTCTCTTAGCCATGCAACTGAGATCCATTACCCTGGCTTGGTGACCAGATTATGGTAATTTCATATGAATATATACCCATGACCATGATAGGTTAGCTCGTGATGAGACCTCCTATCCTCCAACTAACCCCCTAAGCATTTTGTACTTGTGGGTCCCCCTTTTCTTACAGATAAGTGTTTCATTGCTTTCTTGGAGGATCCCTAAGAAAAGCATCTGGAAGGTTTATATAAAGGATTTTATCATTTTATCCAACAACAATCCCTCTGGGCCTTCAACCCCTTCTTCCCCTAGAATGAGGGACAACCCCTTCTTGGGTCAATACACCCTAAAATCCCAAGAGAAAAGGAAACATGGGGTTTTAGGTGCTGGAAAGTGGTAAGTATGACTAGGAACTGTATGATGGCTCTTCAAGGGAATTATTAATAGAAAACCCATTCCCGAGGAAGACCACTTACTAGGGCACAAGGTCAACCACCAAGGTGAAATGGGGAAAAAGGCATAATGTCCAACCATATGTCATGAAATCTAAAGCAATATAAAATACAAAATACTCAAAATTCCTCAAATATTGAAATGATACTCACCATAATACTTGACTTGTATCTCATGGAGCAAGGCCCAATGCCTTCTGGAATCCATCTAATGTGGTGGATTCCATCTGAAAATCCTGACCTTTATGGTGGTGAGAAGGGTCTCCATCTACGCAAATGGATACTAATGGTCATGTAGTCTCTTTGCACTCCATATATGAAACCTTAGGGCCTCGAGACATAATCTCCTTAGTTATCCCACAAAATGGGGATAACATCTAGCACCTACTTGGGGACATGTGTGTTAATATTATGGTAGCTGCGGGATGTATTTACCTCCACGTGTGAACCTGATGAGAATAGAAGACCCTGGGAAGCAATAGAAACCCTAATGAGTTGGTTAATAACCCTAGAAGCCTTGTCGGCTCAAGAAGATAATTTATATTAGGTTATTAGCCTCCAAGAGAAGAAGTTGGCCAGAAATAAAAATAATATACTAAACAAACACTTATCCAAAAGGAGAATTTTGCCCCAGCAAAACTAGCAGAACCACTATAAATACAAGGCACCAGTTCTCATTTGTAGAATCTCATAATTGCAGTTCCTAGTTTGGTGCGCACTGCAGTTGCAGTCTTGTGTGCAGGTTTGGAGGAGAGTTGTTGGTGCAGCTGCAGCAACAGCAAATTTTCAGTATTGGCTTGAATATCTCTTGGCTAGGGTTTGGGACTATCTGATCAGTCTTCTGTGTTGTGCTATCCTTGGAGAGAGGTGTGCTACCCTTTGTTTGGCTATCTAGCCTAGGGTTTTCTTCCAGAGTAATTCTCAGTCAAGGTTAAGGTGCTCGGAGGGAGGCTTCGACCTATGGTTGGGTGACAAAGGTATCGTTAATGGTAAAATGAGCACACCATATTCTATATTCTAATAGGTTATAGGCCCACCACCCCTTCAGTCATCCTAAATCGCTGGAAGGAAGCATATCCGCTAGACATTGAGCTCATTGAGGAACTGTCGCTAGGGTTACTAGTAGGAGCAGTTTCCAAAAGCACTGCAGCTAGGATTACTAGCAGAAGCAGTTGCAGA
Source organism: Picea glauca (assembly GCA_000966675.3). Lineage (NCBI taxonomy): Eukaryota > Viridiplantae > Streptophyta > Pinopsida > Pinales > Pinaceae > Picea > Picea glauca. The sequence continues at coordinate 110,891 of JZKD02S1649975.1, forward strand.
AACCCTAAACCTCTTGTCGAGGAACCTTAAGTGATGAAATTGACCTAATCTCTAGAAATATCAGTGCACCCTATCCCAGCGCATCTCCTGGTACTCTCAGAAGGCCAAGACGTGAATTTTGATTTCTAGTCAAATCTAGGGTTTGACCAAGTCAAGCAAGCCATGATGAACTCTATGAAGTCTGAGAACAAGCTAGATGGAGCCTCTAACTTCAGAGCATGGAAGAAAAGGATTGACCTCATCCTTGCTAAGAATAAAGTGTTGGATATTGTGAAAGGAAAGATCGTGAAGCCGGAGTTTAAAGAAGGAGAAGAGAAGGAACCGTAGAACGGTGCAGCTATGGAGAAGTTCAAATATGTTGACATCAATGCCATGAGTATCTTAGTGGATTCCATAAAATACCACTTGATACCCTACATCTCCCATCTTGACTCATCGAAGAAGATGTACGATGCCCTAACAAATCTCTTCTTTGTCAGAAACATTGGACAAGTTATGAGTCTGAAGAATGAGCTCCATGACATGAAGATGAATGATGATGACAGCATAACATCATACTTTGTAAGGATCTCCCAGTTAAGATATCAACTACAAGCTATTGAAGAGATCACTTTAGAAAAGGAATTGGTGAACATAGTACTCAATGGTCTTCCCAAGACATGGGATGCATTTGCCGCAAGCATGAACACAAGGAAGGAGTACTCAACATTTGAAGAAATTTGGACTTGCTATGCTCAAGAAGAATCAAGGATCAATGCAAAAGAGAAACCTCAAAAGAAGTACGGTGATCAAGCCTTCACAGTAAGATTCAAGAACTTCAAGGACAAAAGAAAGTTCGATTCAAGAAGGAAGCCAAAACAAAGAAAATATATTTCAGAAATACAGTGCTTCAACTGTCAGAAGTACGGTCACTACAAGAATCAGTGTCCCAAGCTAAAGAAAAGGAAGGAGAAACATGAAGCATCGATTGTCAAAGAAAAGGAACCTACAAAGAAGACTAAGCAGGATGGAAGAGACTTCTTCTAGTAAAAAAAAGGTAACAACATTCTTCTTATTTCTGTACATGTCTTGTTTGCATCGTCTTTGTGCGTATCTTGTATATCTATCTCTTAATGTGTTCCAAGAAGAACTATACCTATGGAATAACAACAAGATAAGAATGAATATCATTAGATAATACACATGAAGAAATAAAAATCATGTGGAAGCTACTGCAAGATAAGCCGAATCAATCGTGAAGAGACTTAGAAGTCAGACATCAAGAGGAATTGGAGAAAGACTTATGACGACAACTAAGACGGAAGCGTGGACTTTGTTAGACAGAGAGAGCCAATTATATATTGCAGAAGACAATAAGGATGCAGATGGAAGTATGGAATCTATCAGACGGAGGGAGCCGATTATATGCACTCTTACATGAATATTAGAAGGGAGCTAATCCTATGATCCATTGAAGATGATAAAATATATATCCATGGTAGCAGCCATGAAAACATTGCACGTGTTCATCTCAACCCTAGAAGAAGACCTCTTCGAAGAAAATACTTAAAGTATTCATGGTTGTCCATCCAGATCCGTGATCCTATGATGAAAGGAAGAAGTGGGATCTCTAGAACATGGAATCTACAAGGAACTCCATGGACCCAAAGGTAAAAGAAAAGCATGAGGATTCGAAGAAAGAAAGAGGAACCAGAACAACCAGTCATTGTATCAAGAATCATAAGATTATCAACCTGATATGAAATCACTAAAAGCAATCAAGTAGAAGAACTGAAATTTGTGATGAAGAACAGTGTATGACTTATGAATGAAAGCATTGCAAGATCCAGAACCAGAGGTTCTCCCAGATGAAGGGAGAAGACTATGATGATTACTTGTTCCAGTACACCAGACATATCACTGCATGAGTCATTATATCATCTACAACATCCATGAGTTGGAGTTCTACATCAGATAAATGCAACGAATGTTCTCTAGAGAAATTGAATAAAGAGTGTATGAGGAGCAATATCAAGACTTTGAGGCATACTAGAAAGAGACTCTTGTATGCAGATAAGAAGAAGACAACTTGGTGGAGAACCTCCAGTGCACAGCAGAAGCGTGGTGAAGATTTCCTATAACATCAAGATGACTACTCAGAAGATCAGATCTCATGATGACAGAAGAAGTGCCACGTGGATATTTTCCAGTTCTCCAACTATGATATACTCTATTGTTCAGATCTACATGAAGCCTTCACAAGTGTTCCAGACTAAAGTACAAGTATTACATTATCCATTATGAAGTCCAGAAAGGGGAAAGTGGTTCTCCAATATATATCCCCACTGATGAGAAGAAAACAGATATCCTGAGAAAACCTCTATCCAGAATCAAGTTTGCATATTTCCGAGAGTAGATAGGGATCGTGGAAATAACTCCCTTAGCTGAAAGGGAAGATTCTCCAAGCCAGAAGAAGGTACGAAAAATATTCTTGAAAAACATTTATTTTTGTGATTTAAATAAATCTCCAGTTAGGAGGGAGCACTGAAAATATTATTTATTAATTGAAAAATAGTTCAGATTGGGAAGATGCTTTCCTGTTCGGAAAGTGGATTGAGATTTCTGACGGACAGTGACTTCCCATTGTAGTTAACATGGGAGGCAGACTGATTGTTGATGTATCATAGACAGCGACTTCCCATTGTGGTTAACATGGGGAGTGGTCTAGGACATTCATTCTTCTTGGAAGTCACTCTGAGTAGTGTTCAAGTAGAATGGTCCACCTCGCCGGGCAGTCATTCTTTTGAAGTTCACAATTGTGAGCAGTTTCGAAGAATGGTCCATTTTGGAGGTTGATGCAGGACAGACATTCCTTAAGGAAGACTCATTCTCTCCAAGTTACACTTTGTTTAGTGTCAGAGGAATGGCCCAAGGTGAGGAATGGTCCGGACCGTTATTCCTTAGGGAAGACTCATTCTCTCCAAGGTGAGGAATGGCCCAAGGTGGGAATAGTCCAGGCTCAGCAATTAGGGACAGTCATTCCTTAGGTTTTATACATTATCTCTAGGGTGAACTTTAATTGGTGTAGGATGAATGGCCCAAGGTAAGGAATGGTTCAAACATTTCTTAGGGTTTATACATTCTGTACAAGGTGCACTTTAATTAGTGTAGGAAGAATGGCCCAAGGTGAGAAATGGTCCAGGCTCAGAAACCAGAGACAATCTTTCTTCCTTGTTTGTGAAGAATAGGGAAGATAGCCCATTGCTGATGAGGGTAGATATTCTTTCAGATCTTACAAACATGAGTGAAATATTGGCCCAGAGGATTCAGTTTATCTTTAACAATATTTTTCTATGCAGGATGGCATCAGATGATTGTTATGGAGACTAC
>JZKD02S1649975.1:135462-149199 GCA_000966675.3 Picea glauca
CTTAACCAGAATAAGGGAAAAGAGAAAACATAATTTGTTTGGTGTACCACATGTAGGACAGAAGGACACCACAAGAATGAATGTCCAACTTTTGCATAGTATATGGAAACAGGAGTACCAAACACTTTTCCAACAGGAGGACCATGGTGCAAGATTTCTAAGACACATGGGCATGATCCATATCATTGTCCCATGATGCAGAAGTACCAGACAGTACCCAAGATTTCATACTGCAATTTTTTCAATTCAATGGGTCATGATGATAAAGATTGTAGGACAATGGAGCTGATGAGAAAAATAACTTCAGACACGTATAGGGTGCAAGAAGAAATGATGACAAGGAAAATTGAACCTCAGTTCAACCAGGTACAACCTCCATATAATAATGCACAGCAGTAGTATAACACTGCGTATTAGCATTATAACATTGTGCAGCCACAGTATAACCCCGTGCAATATAACCAGGTACCACAGTACAATGCCCTGCAAGGAGATCGAGCTGGATACAGAGGTGGAGGATGAGGTAGAGGAGGATTTAGACAAGGTAGAGGGTCAGTAGTGTGTCACAACTTCCAACTTCTAGGACATTATGCAAGGGAATGTCCACTTCCACCTACGACATGTATGTATTGTCATGCAACAGACCACAACACAGAAGAATGTCCAACACTTTTGAGAAATATCCAAGAAAAAAGGAACCAAAACAACCAGAATGTTCAGTGGATCTCTGCAGAAGCCAAGGATGATGGAAGAAACATCAACATAGTCACATGAGGAGGAGCTAAGACAGGAAATGACACAATAAGACAAGATCCAGAGCAACACCAATGGGTGAATAAAAATATCGAGACACAAAATCAGTTTGATGCATGGAAAGAAAATGAGACATTCAAGGACGCCAGACAGGAATTTCTTGAGCAGAATGTTGCATCAACATCAGCTGCGCAACATATTTGAAACATACCAATGTACGAGATGCCTTCATCAATGGACAACACCAAAAAATCACAACCTTTAGAGTAAGTAAGTACCATAAAGACTTTTCGGCAATCCTGTGTCAAGCTACTGAATGATCCATCATCTCTTAAAGTTTTTCAAAATATGTTAGAAAGATGTAACACAGAGGGAGAAGGGAAGTTAGAGAAGAAAACATTCAATAACCTCCATACAAGAAGGAGAAAAAACATAGAATTCAGATTGAAAACCAACATTGGAGATTTCAATATGGGGGATATTATATTGGACTTAGGCTCTAAAGTAAATGTGTTACCCAAGAAGACATGGAAGTCTATGGGAGAACCCACACTAGGCTATTCACCTGTCCAGATGAAATTAGCTAATCAACACAGAGTTCTACCAATTGGAAGACTTAAAGGGGTGAGAGTAGATTTGGATGGAGTGCGCACTAAGGCAGACTTTGAAGTAATGGAGATAGTAAATCGCACAAAACCATATCCAACATTGCTTGGACTGGATTGGGCATTTGATAACCAAACCATAATCAATTTGAAGACAAGAAAAATGGCATTTGAATCAAGAGAATATAGAGTCATTGTTCCATTAGATCCATAAAAAGGAGAAAGTTTTGTAGAACCCACCTGTTTAGACCTGGAGGAAATAAACCAATTGTACAGAACCATCGCATGCGAAGAAGATTATGTTAACCCAATTGCAGATGGAGTACTCAACAAGAGAAGCATCACATCATGTTCTTCTGACTCAGATACAGGTTTGGATAATTGGCAGCAAATATTACATGAAGTTTCCACAAGAAGGTGCGCATGAATAGACTGCGCAGTAAGATGGGTAGGTACAGAGATAAGAGAACCTCCCAGTTTTCATGGGGTAAATGAATTAGAGGAATTTCTGACAAAATATGAAGAGGAAATATTAGAAAATCATAGGCTCTTAGACCTAGATATGGAACTCAAGGCTACACCTGCAAGATGGTGGGGTGTGCAAAAATAAACAATTTAGGATTGGTTTCAATGTAAGTGATTACTGTGCATTAGATTTGTTGCAAAACAAGGCAGCAATAAAATGCAGAGGTATGATGGGAAAGGAACACCAACAGAACACTTAGAGAAGTGCAAGACACAATGGAGGATGACACCACCATAGGAATGGCCTCATCACTTCATCCATACATTGGAAGGAATTCCAGAGAACTGGTATGTATACCAGGAGATGCGCAAAGGAACTATTGAATGGACAACATTATAGCAGAATTTTGTAGTAACCTTCTCCTTTGAACATGAGAACCCCAACATTGATTCAGCACTGAAGCAGATAAACGGTGTAATATTTATTGATGAATCATAAGTTGAACTCATGATAGAATATCAACAACAGAATAGACAGAAAATTAAAGAACTACTATCATGCTATAATGTTGAAGAGGAAGCACCGGATGAAAATGACCCGTGAAATATTCAGGTTACATAAATTGAAGGAGAAAGAGAGGTAGAAGGTCCATATTTGGAGTTAGAAGTATTTGTTGCACAAATAAAGGTGAATAAATTCAACATTGGGACAACCGATAAACCTAAAATGGAAATTATTGGAGACTATTGGGATGAGCAAACAGTATAAAGAATAACATATTTAATGTGTGAATACAATGAGATGTTCCCAACAACCTTTACAGAGATGAAAAGAATAGCAAGAGAGATAGGAGAGATGAAGATACCTCTCAAACCTAAGGCAAGACCTGTCAGGAAGAGACCTTACAGATTGAATCCAGTATATAAGCAGAAAGTAAAGGCAGAAATTGACATAATGTTGGAAGCTAGTATTATAGAACCAGTAGAAGAATCTAAATGGATAAGCCCTATGGTAGTCCAAGAAAATAAACAATGAAGGATAAGGATTTTTGTAGATTTGACAAAATTGATTGATTCTTGCTTACATGACCCTTTTCCTACCCCTTTCACAGATGAGGTATTAGAGAATGTGGGAGGCTAGGAAGCATAGTCATTTATAGACAAATTTCCAAGTTACCATCAGATCAAAATAGCTCCATAAGAAAGGTATAAGACTACTTTTGCGAAAGAATGGGGATCGTATTAGTACATAGTCCATTTGGGCTGAAGAATGCACCAACCATATTTTCAAGAGTAGTCATAGATGCTTTTAAAGAATTCATACATCATTTTTTGGAAGTATATCTCGATGGTTGGACGGTATATAATCTGTTAAAGGATCATGTAGAAGTGTTAAGACTCATGTTGGAAAGATGCAGGCAATGTCAGATATCATTGAATATCAAGAAGTGCATTTTTGAGACACCTTTTGGAATATTGTTGGGACATATAGTGTGTAAACAAGGTTTACTAGTGGATCCTGCTAAGATTCCAATCATTGTCAATTTACCCCCACCAAAATCAATGTGCTAGCTGAGAGAAACACTGGGACATACATGCTATTACAGGAAATTTATAAAAGGGTATGCGTAGATTACTGCGCCAATGGAAAAATTGTTAAGGAAGGATATCATATTTCAATGGAATGAGGATTGTCAACAAGGTTTGGAAACCTTAAAAGAAAATATGGTCACAGCACCTATCCTAGTATTCCCGGATTGGGAAAATACATTTCATGTGCATGTAGATGCATCAGCCATAGCACTTGGAGCAATTCTGGTGCAACCAAGAGCAGGGGATTTAGATCATTTGATAGACTTTGTAAGCATAAATTTGTTTGAATCATAGCATAATTACAACACCACAGAAAGAGAAGGCCTAACCATGGTATATGCACTTCAGAAGTTAAGGCACTATTTACTAGGGAAACACTTTAAGATTTTCACAGATCATTCTTCCCTAAAATATCTACTCAACAAGCCAGTGTTAGGGGGGAGGATCTATAGATGGCTATTGTTATTTCAAAAATTCAATTTTGAAGTGATATTGAAACCAAGGAAGATGACTGGAGGACCTTATCACCTGCTACGGGTAACTAATGAAGAAGAACCTACCAATTTGGAAGACAACTTCCCTCATGCGCAACTATTTTCAGTACAAATAGTTGATGAATACTTTGTTGATATTATTGAATACTTAAGTATAGGGACTGCACCACAAGAGTTTAGAACCACACAGAAGAAGAATCTGGTAGTCAGAACTGTAGACTATCAATTGATTGCAGGACATTTGTATAAGATGGGTGCAGACTACATTTTGAGAAGATGTGTACTAGAACATGAAAGGCCCATAATTTTGGCAGAACCTCATGAAGGTATAGATGGAGGACACTATGTCGGAAAATATACCATGCAAAAGGTATTTCACATAGGATTATGGTGGCCAATAGTCCATATAGATGCTAAGGAATACTGTCAGACATGTGATGTTTGTCAGAGGGGTGGCAAGCCCAACATAAGGGATGAGATGCCCCTAAGACCACAAGTAACCATACAGGTATTTGACAAAGGGGCCATAGATTTTGTGGGACAAATCCATCCACTAGAAAGAAGGTTAGGAGCTAGATATATCATTACTATGATAGAATAATTAACAAGATGAGAAGAAGCTGCACCAATCAAAGACTGCAGTGCAGAGACAACAACATACTTCTTGTTTGAGAAAGTGATAACCAGATTTGGATGTCCAAGAATTTTGATGAGTGACCAAGGTACTCACTTTATCAACAGTACTATTAGGGCCATGACTGAGGAGTTTGAATTCTATCACCAGAAGAGTACATCATATCATCCCCAAGACAATGGAACAGTATAAGATTTCAATAAGATCTTGGAGAATGCTCTGACTGAGATCTACAATGTCAACAGGGATGATTGGGAATTGAAAATTTTAGCAGTACTATGGGCATACAGGACCACCTGTAAGAAGTTGAAGTTGGCAGGACAGACACCATTAAGAATTTCATATGGGCAGGAAGCAGTAGTACCATTAGAATTTTTGGTACCCAGTCTGTGTGTAGCAGCAATTACCAACATGACAGAAAGAGGCGCAGTATAGGAGAGGTTGAATCAACTAATGGAAATGGAAAAGGATAGGATTTTGGCAAGATTTCACCAAGAAGTACAAAAAGAAAGAGATAATTCATGGCATGATAGACATATAAAGAGGAAGAGTTTCAAGCAAGAAGACCTAGTCTTTCTCTATGACAGTAAATTTTTTCAACATCCTGGCAAATTTGGAATGCATTGGTTGGGACCATATGAAGTAAATACTGTCACAAATGGGGGATCTGTATAGGTAAAGGATCTGGCAGGAACATAACTAAAAGGAATGATCAACAAGAGTCGACTAAAACTGAATAGGGACACTCGACCTCCTAACACTTAAAATTGACAGCGCAGTAAGAAAGCGTGTACATAGTGTACTATAGTAGAAGCTACGACAAAAAAATGATAAAAATAAATAAAAGGGAGAAAAAGAAGGAAAAATAAATACAAAAAATAGAAAAAGAAGCAAATACAAAAATACTGGGAAATAGTGTGTGTAGAGAGAGTGGACTCATCACGATAAAAAGGAACAAAATGTATTCGTGTAGCATATAGTTGGCATAGAGAAAAACACCACACACTAAGGAAAAATCACAGTAGAAAGCACGACGCACTTAAAAAGTTCAGCGCATAGGAAAAGGGGCCAATGGTCGGAAAAGCGAAAAACAACGGTTAGGGGAAAAAATCGTGAATTGGGGGCATTTATGGAATTGAATGAAGTGTACTCAACAATCTTTGATGCATTAAACACAGTCAGAAAATATTCTCTGAGAAGCTTCACGCCATTCATGGCACCCTCTATATAAAGGGGAAACGTGGGAAAAACAACACTTATTGTGAAATTGCAAACTCACGGAGCTTGAGAGAACGCAGATGATAGGCAAGTGCATAGTGAAAACCAGTCGAAGTCTATTTGGCAAAAGAAAGAAGTACCCACTATGGCACCACCAAATATCGGCACACCAAGCCAAACCACAAGGAAAACCAGAAGCAGCCTAGGGAACCACACGAAACCACAGAGGCCAAGTAACAAATAGCCCAAAGAGAGGGAATTGTCGATGTCGATGCAATTCCCTACCCGCGGGTCGAACCAGTGAGCGCCACACTAGTCGAGGAAGAATAACAAGCCCCAATGGCATTCGACATGGAATTTGATTTGCATGACACTACGCAGGGCTGCCAAACAAGTGACACAGGAAACCTAAGGCAACATGCAAGGGCCGAAGTAGCCCAAAGTACAAATGGGGACGCCAGCGAGAAAATAGAGGTTGTGGTGGCGTAACCACAACCTAGGGCAGGGGCCATGTAGTAGCAAGAAGGGCTGGTAGAAAACATAATCGGGCAACTAGATTTAGGCGCAGAGGATAGACAAGCGGAGGTTGGGACCTCTAGCGCACCAATAAGAAGAAAGGGAAAACATCCCATGGCACGGTCCCCGCACAAGAAGCCTGAAGCAACAATCGTACTACCACACATCCCAAAGGGGGTGCAGGCCATGCCAACACTTTTTGGTTGCATGGAAATACTAAGGTACTCAGACCACGTTGTGGTCGACGCTGGAAAATTCCCTGAATTTGCGCAACAAGTCTACATGGACAACATAGGTATAGGTCATTTTGGAGATCCCATGATGCAACCAAAAAAATGGGAAGCAGGTCTGGAGAACATAAGGATCCTAAACTTAGTGGATATTCCCCACTTCAGTAGGGGGAAATAAGTAAATAACTACGTCAAGCAGTTGATGGAAGTCCTCCATGGAGGCTTCCTATGGATGGAGGAACCCATCTCCATCGGCGTGGAGTTGATCACGTTCATCACATGACTGTCGTAAATGGGAGAGAGTCTCGTGTACTACCTAGATGAAAAGAACAAGGAAAATTCCTTAGCCAGGGAAATGAAGAAAACATACGGCACAAAGAGGGGCTCATGCAGGATCATAATTAAAAGAATCAGTGACACTGCTACCCATATGGCCACAAATTTCATGGCATGAAAACTTCTAAGAAGTGTCGTAGGGAGGAGGCCTCAACTGGGGTTGTCGAAGATGCATCCTAGTGTGCCAATGGCACCATCCTCAGCTGGGCCCCCTATCTGTTCAACATGTTTCTCGATGAATGCACAGACGCGCAAGACTTGGGGACATAGTTCCATTATTCATGGTTGTTAATTTTGATAGCATTGATCGAGTGGAGGTAACTCATATTTTTGCGACAGAATAGGTCATTGTTGCGTAGCGCGGTATACATCAATGGGGATCACTTCAGACCCTAAGAGGAGAAGTGGCAACGTGGGTACCTTTTTGCGGTACTTCAATGGCATCCAAGAGAGAATAACCAATATATGGAGAATCACTCTGGAGGTTGTTACGCAATACCAACCATAGAAAACTTCAGAGCTAAATTCCACAACATGTGTATCCAAGCACGTAGGGATGCAGAGATGGAATGGTTGCAACTACAATACTGCATCAGTGGAGAAGAAGTAGAAATGGAAATGTGGGACTAGAAAGATGACTGGAAGATCCTAGTCATTACTAAGGAAGTTCCTACAGGAAAGGAGGTAGAAGCAAGGTTATCTAAGACACCTGTAGGAGACAGTATTGCGCTGAAAAAGCTGACACAGCATGGGAATCCCAGTCAAAATTCGACGCAGCAGAAGAAGGGGAATGTGCCAAAGAAGGATGCACAGGCGGGGAAAAAGGACACTGCCCTAGAACAAGGAGAAAAACGAGTGGGGAACAGAGCGACACAAGAAACCCCCTTGGCATCTACCCCACAAGAAACAGGGCCAACCAAGTGACCAATTATACACATAGGGGGCATGCACAAGAAGGACAAGGTGCATAAGAAGTTGTCGAAGTACACAATCACTGAGGATGATGTCGACCTCGTCACAGAACGAGTACAATATTGAGCGTGTGAGGACTTCGAAGAAGCTCAGAACCAACGAGGAAGAATCCAAAATGAGTTGGAGGATATAAGACAGGTCCTAAAGAAAATAAAAGCAGCACAAATGCCTAAAAGGGGAACAAAACCCTTCCCCATAGCAACAGAAGTAGAGGCAAGGACCGCGCCGAGAAAACAAGACACCATCCAAACCATAGTGCAGGCGAGTCAAAACTTCTAAATCACATCATACATGATGCAAATGGACGAAGTCGTAGCCCAGACATCGTTGAAGGATCTAGCACAAATAGAGTTGGTACTAGCAAGGATACAAACCAAGGAACTATACAAGCTTCAAGTCAGTGTCGCGCAGGATGTGAAATCACGCGCAAGGACAGATGTGGAAGAATTGTAGCAAACAAAGAATGGCAAGGACGCCCTGGAATTGGTAGTCAAGCAGGTGAAGATCAAAACAAAAGAGGAAAAAGAATGCATGGATATAATGGAACAGGGATTGACAACGGTTTATAATCGCATCCCAGACAACACGCAAGCAGTGGACAAAAGCGTAGAGGAGAATATCAATCTCATTGCAAACATCATTGATTAGTATAGACAAGAGATTGAAGAGCTAAAGGAAATGCTTAATCCCATGACTCCTCCCAAGGTCCGAGAGCAGAGGAAACAAGAAGTTGCAATCCAAACAGCGGAGATGGAGAACTAAGCAAGCACGACAGAAAAACTATTCCACACAGTCGCGCAGATCTGGAAAGCATTGGAAGAAGATGAGCAATTCCAATAGTGGGACCAAGAAGAGAAAAGAGTCAGCACATCCATGCAAGATCTCAAGAAAAGGCAGAAAGTAATGAGCATCATAAAGTGCATGAAGGGCACCTAGGACATGAAGAAGTTGCAGTCAAAATTGAAAACCGCACAGACAAAGAAGAAAGCAATACAAGCAGAACCGGAACCCCTCCAAGAGAAACCAACGTAGATGATTGCGCAGTTGGAGAAGGAAAAAAAAACATGGCACAAGCATAGACAGAGGGCGCAACACTAATCCAGGAGGATATCACAACGCAATTAGTGGAGGAGCTCACAAAAAAAGTTGTGTGGGTCAAGGCAAGAGGAAGGGAACTCACAGACAAGTTTCACAACTTGGAAGAGGTTGTTCAGGGAGTGCATATTGCCTAGGTGGCTCAAGAAGAGCCACATGTCAGTGTTGGGGTCATGTTGGGTGCAGGCCTATTTTGAGGTAAGGTCTATTTTTGGAAGGTAAAACCCAATTTTGGAAAAGAATGGTTGGCAGGGAAAGCCTCATGCAATGGAGGAAAGCATGCAAGGCGCGCAGGAAGGAAAACCTAACCATGTTAGGGTTAGGGTTTTGGTAAGAGATTGTAACGGATAATGAGCTTAAAAATAGTATAAATAATACCTAGGTGGGCTAGGTCATGGTTCCAAGTTGTTCTTGAGTTGTTGAAAGTATTATGGAATAGTTCTGATACATTTTGTAAGTTGTTGAGTTGTAGAAGAGTCCAATAGGTTAGATCTCGAGGGTTAGGTCATAGGCTGAGGATCCTGGTGTGATCTAGTCCACCTCACAGAGGTTGTGGAACCTTTTTCATGATTGTATGATCGGAGATGTAGTGCATGCAGCGACATATTTTGCAAAAATCTAAATAAAGAGTAGAGAAGCCAGATCTTTGTGGACGTAGCCCAGGAGGGGGTGAACCATGGTAAAACTTGTGTTATGTGTGTTGTTTACTACATATTTACTTTATGTCAGTAGTTGGATCATGAATGGATGAATGAATGATTGATTTAGATATATTAGAATGCATACATAGGCTTTGAAATATGAATGAATCTTAGGAATAATAGAGAGAATAATTATATCAGGCCTGAAAAGATGAAATATCATCCCATATCCCCACTCATTCCTATACTGCAATCACCTGAGCATTGCAGTCACCCATAGAACTATCTCAGGTGAGACTGCACAGTGCACTTTGTGTATTGTGTTTCCTTCTGGTTTACCAGGAGGGCCGATAGTTTTAGAGGGTTTTGTTGGAAACTTGTTCAGATCTAAACCTGAGTCAGCCCAAGAAGTAGATAGAAAGATTAATAACCAACAACTAGCATGAAATCAATATGCAAGTAGAGAAACATGATATATGAAATGCATCTAAACTAATATGAGGAATCAAGATGAAAATGCAAGGAATCAAAATGGCTTACCTACTTACCTGGGGGCCTTGGGGGCCTTGGGGACCTGAAGATCAGGTGATAGATGATGTCAGGTGAATTCATACAGCCAGTGCAACCAGTTGATCATCCCATCAAAGTATCTCCCCATGTGCTTGATTACGTAAAACAACAAAGTTAATTCAAGCATGTAATCATCATGAGCATAAATAGGTATATAATAAATCGTGAAATGAAACTCATGGAGATGGGTGGGAGGGAGAAAATCATACTGGAAAGAATATATGAAACTCTGATCACACAAGGAATCATGCCTGAACTGATAGCCACAAGATCAATCAATCCATCTCTAAAGGGGGATACTATATGTGGACGAAGGCTCATCCTCCCGAACATGATCGTTGTTTCATGAAGACCAAGAAGATATGATAGGTCCCAAGAAAACCTCATGATTTCCCTAAGAAGAGGAAATTAGGTAAGGGACAGGCTCAGGTCTAGAAAAGGGCACCCTATTTATCTTCAAATCCTTGTAGAAGTCCTCAATATGAAATTACTTCCTCTTTGTAGAGTGAGCCTATGATCACTCTGAGGTAGCCACATCCTAGTATTCCTCCAATACTGAGGAAGAAAGTGGCTAAGAGTCATCGAATAAATCTGTAATCATGTCATCATCAGGCTCCCAAACATATGAATCATATACACATGAAACGCAATCCTCTGAAGATGACAACTCAAACCCCTTTTCTTGAGGGCTACCCTCGATGTCGTAAATGGGGTCTCTATCGAAAATGAGACAACCAAAATCCCACCTGTGTCTATCAATCTGTATGAAAGTGTCTATATGCTCATCAACCATATGTAAGGGTTCTCTCACAATACCATCAGCAAAAGTGGCCATCTCTTTATCTTCGTGTGCAGGAGGAGTAGAGGCATGGACGTCTTCAACATGATTATTTTTTCTCTTCGTGGGCATGCTCCTCCATTGCCTCTTCATCACATGAGGCTTGATTCTTAATGAAGAATGTTTTATGTGCCTTTTCTCAGAAAGATATGTCTCATCTAAGGGATCCTCTAACACTTCTTCACTTTCAAAGTCACGGAATAAGGTGTCATCAAGATCTTCAAAAGGATTATAACTCATCATGTTCTCTTCTTGATGTGAGGGAGGAACAAAGGCCTAGATGTTTTCATCAAATCGAAGGGTAGATATGAGCGCTTATTATTCATCAAATGTCTCGTTTAGTTCTTCATCAGGGTCTTCTTGGTATCTTTCTTCATATATTTTTCCCTCAAGCACTTCTTCATCGTCAAGCACAATAAATAACTCACTTATGCGATTCATCATTTCCTTAGCAGCCTTTTCCTTTTCCATCTATAAAAATGTCATTTTCGAGTCATAACATGTTTTGGATGAGGGTTCATTCGATGGTGCCATTAATCCATTGACCGAAAGGACATCTCAATGGAGTCGCCAAGTGAGATCAAGTCTCACCAAAGGAGGGAAAGGGGGGAAGAGGGAAAGGTGGGTTTGTGGAAAGTGGAGTCACCAGACAAGTTTCAAGGGAAACTTAT
This sequence comes from Picea glauca, assembly GCA_000966675.3. Taxonomy (NCBI): domain Eukaryota; kingdom Viridiplantae; phylum Streptophyta; class Pinopsida; order Pinales; family Pinaceae; genus Picea; species Picea glauca. The sequence goes on from JZKD02S1649975.1 coordinate 147,094, forward strand.
CAAGGGTCGAAAAGGGAACGTTCTTCAATGGAGTCACCGGGAAAGATAAGGGATAGCGGATTTTGGGAGGGAATCTTTCCAAAGTGTCATTAGGGCACGAAGAGGATTCAAATTCCTAGCTCAAAACGACACCAAAATGTTATCGCACAAGTTGTAGGTTGGGCAAAGCCTGACCCAACCAACAAAATGGCAAAAACTAAGGGACACTATACCCAATGTCACCTTGATATAGGTCTCGCACTTCGAGGGTGGCTAGGTCACTCTCGGGAGGTGATCACGGTGACCCTGGGGATATTGAGATGGATGGAAGGGAAATAAGAGAAGTATCCCTCTAAAATTCAATGATGGAAGAGTAAATATGGCTTTGATGGCTCGTCTCTGGGTGGTTTAAGATTGCCAAGTCTTTGGATGCCTGCAAACAGTGTTTGTACTTTCTCGAGAGACAAGAAAATCCACACTTGCATATAGTAATGTTGGGTGGAAAAGCAATTTAATCTTATTTTCCCTAATTGCAGCAATAATCAATGATATATATCAGCAAATAAACAATAATACAGGTTGCAATATAAGTGCTAAAAGTCCAATTGAATAAGCACGAGACAAGCTAGTAAAAATTGGTTTAGCTCAACAATGATAGAACAAGAATTTCGCACAAAAATCAAGGATGTCATAAAAATATAACTACAGTGATATTTATCAACCTTATGACTGTAACAAACTTTTTATTACAGAAAGATATTTAACCACTAAAACTTTCTCAAAACTTCCCAAAAGATGTGTTGTACTTGGTGGATTATGTGGGAAGATTTTAGGCAATTTTCAACGGTTAAATTAGGAGTTATTGAAGACTTTGGTTAGGGTTTTATTCATCCCTAATGGTTCTAGGTTAAATTTTTAACATCAGCAAGAAATACATGGAGAAATTAAATGCCCTAGTGGCTCAAACAAGCATTTATAACATAGATTTGATTCCAGTAGGAACAACTTCAAAATCACGAAATTTAGCGTTTCCCAAAAACAAAATTATATCTCCAATGAAAGAAGTGATGACTAGTGCCTTTAGTGATTGGGTTGATGGAGTCAATAAAAGAAAGAGATAGAGGTCCTACCTCTTTGGGGGTGTAAATCTTCTTACTCCCTAAGGCAAGTATCTCTAGTTAGGGTTTAAACTAAGAGGGTGTATGCACTCATACTTCTCTTAGTAAAGCCTTATTAAATCAACAATACTTAAGCATAAAATGATGGATTCTAAGGCGGGGGTGTATGCCCTTATAATTCCCACCTACATCTAGCAAAATAACCTTGACTTGAATAACAAATGATAGCACAAAGTAAAAGCCTTACCAATTCAAAGAAAAATGCTAAGACAAACCACCACAATAGCAAAATAAGAGCCTTCCAAGGATAGTGGATCACTTCCACCAACCAATAATCAAGAAAGTACCCATACACAAGAGCACAAGAGAGAAAATAACCGAAGATAGCGAAAATTTTAGTGCAAGGCCTCTCCAAATAGGAGAGATATGATTATAAATGAGATCTTATGATCTCCATTTATAGAAAATGTCACTAACATAGTTTGTCCACATAATTTTAGGGTGAACCGAAAGATTAGGGGTAAACAACCCTAATATTTCCCCTTTACACAAATAATATTAAACAATTCATCTTTAAATTCACTTTTACACAAAGGAAACCCTAACTTAAGGTGACGTCACCCCTTTAGGAGAGGCGTTTTGGGACTTTTAGGTCAAACGTTGAGTTGGAGATGATAGGGTTGGGCCTCCAAAGGCCATGTGTCTAAAATCCAACCTTTTAGTTCATGATCCAAGGGTACCTTCCTTCAAAACATGCCATGTGTATTCATCACCTGTTGGATTACTGAGAGGGGGGGTGAATCAATAATAACGTAATTATAATATTTTTTCTTCAAATATTATATCAATGTATAATTATTATCCAATAATGAGCAGTAAGAAATAAACAATCACACACATACATAGTACACCAGTGTTTTACGTGGAAACCCAAATCGGAAGAAAACCATGGAATGTTTTTTCTTATATGTCTTGAAGAATTACATTCATTGGAAGCACCAACTTCCTT
>JZKD02S1649986.1:25765-36547 GCA_000966675.3 Picea glauca
CCTGTTCACCCTTTACTACAACTCACTGTCTGAAGTTTATATAAGACCTCACTTACCTATGCATGCATGGCCTAGTTTTGGAGTTGGAATGATATTGTTTTGAGTTGGCTTCCATTCGGTCACCCCATCTATAAAAAAACTGTGACATAAAACTGATGGGCATCGGGCTCTGCTCGTGATAGCAATCTGGGAGTGACTTCTGATGCTAACAGGTAGAAATAAAACAAAAGGTCAAGTAAAATTTTAAAGGAATATGAAAAAGAAGAATAAGTTTCGATGAGGCTTCAATCCTTAGTTCAAGAAAACATCTCATGGATCTCATATATCATATTTTCCTTCACGTTGCTAAATCTAAACTACATTGGTGTGGATATGCAAATAGTTCACCTCATGAAGTAATTGATACATGGTCGTGTGGATATGAAAATAGTTCACCTCATGAAGTAATTGATACATTGATTAATGGATCATGAATCCATGGAATCCATGCTTTATTGCTTCATTCATACATATAATGGTGATCTTTCAACCTACTACAAAGGCCCAAGATCCCAATTGTCGACTTACATATCTACAGTATCAAAGATAAATCTCATCAAAATTTATTTTCTCACTAATGTTACTATGACATAGTTGATACCAAGTGAATGACGCCCAACTCTACCACAGATAAAGGGAGCAAGAAAAATAATAGAAATCAAGGAAGCTAATCAATTCTGGTTGGAGGGTAATCACTTCTACTTCCTTGAGTAGTAGCACTCATAGCTTCTTTTATTTTGAGAGTATCAAAAGAATTGTAGAAATTTTCTTTGATTACTAATCGATATTGGAAATTCATCTTAGAAACTTGAGAAAAGAAGTAAAGGTTGGCAGAGGAAATTTTCAAAGTAAATTCAACATCCAACATCCAACATCCTTGCTTTATATCATTATAAATTCTTCTCATCCAATGTATTTAAGAAGTATCATGTAGTCAACTACAAGCTTATCCATAAATTCCATAATAGCTAGTTGAGAATCATTGAAAGCACTATATAATCATGGAAATAAATCAACTGGGGATGGTGAATAGATCGAGGCATAATGTCAATGGAAGAAATTTTTTTCTACAAGGTTCATTAACACATTCCAATAATCACCTCATCAACTTCTGAAAATTAACAAGGTTGTAGAAATACATCCCAATCAAATTGGGTAGTGATATACAACTTAGAAATGACACCACTTGCTCCTACCTCCGTTTACAACCATTAAACTCTCTTTGGAACATTAATACAAAGTTTTCAACCTACAACCATAAAAAACAAGCAAACTATAGAGTTCACAATTTCCAAAAAAAGTTAAAAAAAAAAAGAAAAACTACTATAGAGTTTGTTATAATTTTTTTTGATAAAAAATGTGTATGAGGTTTTCAAACGTCCAACGTTTTGAGTGAAAACCCCACCCGTCATTAGGGACACTTGAAGCTATCATGTTGGAAATGAGTGTTGACGTTTGTATTTAAAGAGGAAGAATGGTATGTAACCATTGAGGATAGGAAATAGGAAAAAATTATTCGTTGAGATCAATTATTAATAGACATAGTAAATTAATTGTTTAGATCAAATAATAATAAAGAAAGTAAACAATTAATTTACTATGTCTATTAATATTTGATCTCAATGGATAATTTTTTCCTAGTTCCTATCGTCAATGGTCACATACCATTATTCCTCTTTAAATACAAACCTCGACACTTGCTTTGAACATGATAGCTTCAAGTGTCCCTGATGATGGGTGGACTGTCCACTCGAAACATTGGACGTTTCAAAACCTCATACACATTTTTTATCCAAAACAATTTCTAACATTATGACTAACTGTGGAAACCTACATACTTAGATAGTACATATTTTGGTCACTATAGAGAACTATAGAGTTTACACTGACAACAAACAAATAGAAAAAGGCCTCCAAGCATCAAGGGTAAATGTGGACATTACTCCAAGCCAAAGATTCTAATTCATATAACATAATTCAAGCACAAGGATTCATGTTAAAGTTTAAGCTATTATTAGGTTACCTTTCAATTTACTAGATAACAATAGAATAGATAGGATCACTGAGAGAAACACAATCACAAGATACACAACATTTATCTTGGGAAACCCTCATGGGGAAGAAAACCCAGCAAACCTTCCTTAATATAGATAGCCAATTTCAATGAACCAAAAAAATATAGAAATTCCTCTCCCAAGGATGTACCTCTCTCTCTCTTCCTTCTTCCGGCAACTAGTAACTACAACTTCCTTCAATACTTGTGCACTAAATGAGTGAGCTGAGTGTGTGTACAAATGAGGCACTAGCCTCTCTTATTTATACAATATGGCAAGCATTGAACTAGGGTGTCTTTTCACTGGCTAGGATGACTTCTCATTCTGGGTGGTTATAACCACTTTAATATATTCTGTATGGGTCGACTTCTCATTTTGGGTGGTTATACCCACTTTAATATATTTTGGGTCCAACTTTTCATTTAGCTTATTACAATTAGGGTTTGACCAATCCGCAACAGGGGATTTGGTCATTTACAATACCCGACATGATCAATCCACAAAAGGGGATTGATCTAATCAATAACAAATATATTTTATCTTTTGCTTTATCCACAAAAGGGGATAAGAATATTCTTTGCAGTTACACAATATTTTAAAACTCCCTCTTAACAAGAAGTATATTCTTTATCTTTTGACAGGTCACTAGATTTCATCATCAACTAGGAAACTAGATAACATCATCAACATCATCAATTGGGTAACATCATTAACTGGATAACGAGAGGCATCCACTTGGTTATCTGGCATCATGATCACTGACTGGCATATCTATAAATCATCAGAAGTTTTGTTCTCTTTATCTTCACACATAAGATACTCTTTCTTTCTTTCGTCTTCATGCAGAAGATACTTCTTTCTTATCTTCACACAGAAGATATCTTATCTTCACACATAAGATGTCTTATCTTCACACAGAAGATATTCTATGAGTTTTTCCATTCCTTTTATGTTCTCCCTTCTCTTGTAGTCATCTATCTTACCCATCCACTGGGGAGGACTACTACCATAGCTTCACTCCTAGTCATCCCACATGAACTAGAGAAGCTAATATGCTAGCCTAGGCAAGACTAGAATCCCTTTCCATGATCCACGTAGGATCACAACACAAACCTCAAGAGCTAACTAACCATTCCACATGGTCAATTTTTGTGTTCCAGGCTACTCAATCCTTGGTCAAAGGAAAGTATCTACCTGTTGCCCCTTGGAGAAAAATCCAAATTCCTCTCTACGAGGGTGGTCACACCCCTCTCTATGAGGGTATTCTAGCATGTCCCTAGAGTATCCAAAACTCAACACTTGAACAGAGGCCAACCTTAGAAAATTTTCCATTCCCCTTATCTACGAAGGTCTCTTCCTTCTCTATGAAGGTCTACCTATGGGATTGCTCTTTCCTTCTCTACGAAGGTCTTTTCTCTTTCTCCTTCTCTACGAAGGTCTAGCTATGGGATCTGAAAAAATATCTTGTGGTCCAAAATATTTCCATGGTATAATACCATGATACCCATCTGTTGGGCACCATCCATCTACTGGATAACCTTCATCTTGATCAAAATATATGGGCACCATCCATCTACTTTCCTAACTGCATCAAATCATGATCCTCCATTTTGAACTCGAAGACATGGCTCCCTCTTGCACCAAACTAATAGCTTCTAATAATCATCCTTAAAGTTCTCTTCTATAATATCCTAGGTTCCTTCTTGAGTTCGAACATTTATTTCTTTCTTTCTTCATACTGTATCAACCTGCTCCCTCTGAATCTATAAGAACGGTACCGAAGCAGCCTGTAGTTACATGCATCTCATCAACTATATCTGAGTATCCATCTTTTTCTTCATCTTGAACCTTTTTGTTATGCATCTTTAGGAGCCTCCTGCTCCTATATAAATATTGGATACTATTTGGTCTTTACTGATTGTCACCATATCATACGTCCTTCTCATGCTATCTAAGTTTTGCAAGTCAATACATAAGTTCTTTCTTCTGAGACCTGTAAACTTACTTACAGTATGATTTTTGAGACATGTCACTTAGCCAATTAGTCGGTAACAATAAGAATTAATAAAACTATATCATGATTCCTATCAGAGTAGTACACATATTTTCTTAAGCACAACTTGTTTAACCATGTACACATCTGAAACCCTAATCATGAATAAGACTTTTGAACTCTTTTTCACTATAGCTATGAAATTACCAATTTTTTCCGTTACTATCATAGCTAAACACATACCTTTTTCACTCTCATAAGTGATCATACCTGAAATAAATATTTTATCTCTTTCTTTATCATCTTCTTTGATACTTCCTTCATAAGTTTGCATAAACACTGAAATAAAATGAGGTTAATTAAAATTCTCACAAAATACTAACTTGTAACGATAAAGTATTAAAGTAAGCAAGATACTAAAAATAAACATTAATACTTATCTTTTGTTTTTGTGTGGGGAGGCTCTACGGACTCTACCATTTTCTATCTTTCTTCAGATCAACTATCTTCAACTTAAAGTACATAATCCTCAATTCCTGTTGAATCTTTCTTTGAGGGAGGAGATTCCTCTTCCTCTCCCACATGTGCTTGATTCTTTCTTTTCCCTTTGGTTCTGGTACACCCATTGTAACATGTTCTAGGAGATCATTCTCGTCTAGAATCATCTGCAACCTATGCTTCCAAGATTTGAAGTTTCCAGATCCTTCCAGACTGTCTTCTACCTTCATACGGGTAGCCATTCTTTCTTGTAGTAGAAACCCTAGCCCTCTAGGCTTATAGAAATAATAGAAAAATCAAATTTCTTGGATTTGAAAACTGAACTCACAAAAAGATGCACTGGACTGAGGCGAGTATGCTGGTATAGTTATTTTTTGAAAATTCCAATTTTTGACCCTTGAAACTGGACCAACAGATTTCTGGACTGGTGCTTATGGTTTTCTGGTACTTCTGGTTTTCTAGTACATCTGGTTTTCTGGTACTTCTAGTTTTCTGGTATTTCTGGTTTCCTGGTACTTCTGGTTTCCTGGTACTTCTGGTTTTTCGGTACTTATGGTTTTCCAGTACTTCTAGTTTTCCGGTAATTCTGGTTTTCCTATACTTCTGGTTTTCTGGTACTTCTGGTTTTCTTGTACTTCCGGTTCTCTGGTTCTTCTGGTTTTCTGGTACTTTTGGTTCTCTGGTACTTCTGGTACTTCTGGTACTCTGGTTTTCTGGTACTTCTGGTACTTTTTGAAAACTAGGGTTTCACTTTTCAGTAGATATAGCCACTGAAAAGGTGCGTTGAATATGCCAAAGTGTTCCTTGAGGTAGGGTGCACTTTTCTAGATGGATTTGGAGCTAAAATTCTTCTTTAATAAAAAGACCTAATTTTCTTGTACGGCAACACTGACGTTTTTCTTTTTCCTATTAAAGATAATCTATTCATCTTAGCTCTAATACCATGTTAAATCTTAAGATATTATTAGGTTACCTTTCAATTTACTAGATAACAATAGCATAGATAGGATCACTAAGAGAAACACAATCACAAGATACACAACATTTATCCTGGGAAACCCTCATGGGGAAGAAAACCCAACAAAAATTCCTTAATATAGATAACCAATACAATGCCAAGACAATGAGCCAAACAACATGGAAATTCCTCTCCCAAGGATGTACCTCTCTCTCTCTTCCTTCTTCTGGCAAACGATAACTGCAACTTCCTTCAATACTTGTGCACTAGATGAGTGAGATGAGTGTGTGTACAAATGAGGCGTTGGCCTCTCTTATTTATACAATCTGGCGGGCGCTAAACTGGGGTGTCTTTTCACTGGTTGGGCCAACTTCTCATTCTAGGTGGTTATAACCACTTTAATATATTCTGGCTGGGTCGACTTCTCATTCTAGGTGGTTATACCCACATTAATATATTTTGGGGCCGACTTTTCATTTAGCCTATTACAATTAGGGTTTGACCAATCCACAATAGGGGATTTGGTCATTTACAATACTCAACATGATCAATCCACAAAAGGATATTGATCTAATCAATAACAAATATATTTTATCTTTTACTTTATCCACAAAAAGGGATAAGAATATTCTTTGCAGTTACACAATATTTTAACAATTCCAAGTATGGTTTTCTTACCCATAGTTTGAGTGAATAATCTGTTATAATGAATTGTTGGAAACTTTATTTAACCATTTGAACACCCACATGTCCATTTGTTCCATGAGGTCATTAGAATTTGAGCTAGGGGGAATGGTTCCACAATAAATTTAAGGTTCCACCATGGCATCAAAAGGCATCCCTATGCATTTTTTTTATCATGTATGGAACCCCATGCTCTTTTTCTTTATCCATTTTGAATCTCTCCATTGCCATTGAAATCCTTCTTCCCTTCATCAAAATACCCATAAAAAGAGCCATTTCCAATGCATCCCTTGCGAGAGTAACAACAGTGGTAATATAAATTTAAAGGACAGTACAAACAAAGAACTCAAAGAAGGAGGGAAGAAATCTAGTTCAAGACTAAAATTGCATGAAGAGGTAAGGAGACTCTCAAGTCTAATATAACTCATAATTTCATTGCAATATATATCATTGTCTCTTCCATTACATTTGAATAGTATTTAACATCTAAATGAAGAAAAAAACCCTACATTTTTCTTACCACAAAATTAGTAGATCAAAACTTCAATAAAATGACAACAAGGTTTAATAGAAGGGAACCCATTGATACCTCTTGTCTCTACACAAACCATTATTTGGTAGAAATCTTCTAGAGATCACAATGGCTAGAATATTTCTCTACACCATAGGGGTTTGATGACAATATATTGATGTATTTTTATTAGAGCTTTAGGAATAGTGTTAACAAAGGTCAAAAACAGGGTTGCATTGCCAACATAGGAGGGATATAACTCCATATTGATGTGGACACCATTGCTAGGGTATTAAGGCTTCCCCTGGGACTTTAATGGGAAAAAAATGATAGGTTCCAAGTCATGAAAGCCAAAAAAATATTCCTACTACTATATGAGACTATAGAGGATGTTAGCCAAGCAGTAAAGAGAACTAATATCCAACAACTTGGGATGAAGTATCCCTTCACATGATCGAATACATCGCCTATGCGGGGAGGCACAACCTTGTATATTCATATCATTTCAAACTATTGCACCAACATAGGTATTTTTACTATAGAAATATAGAGGATAACTTAAGTATCCCTTACTTCATCCTCCAATCCCTCAAAAAAATGAGTAACAAAGTGTAGGCAAGAAAACCCACATATTTGGCCCATATTGGACTCACTAAATTGCTTCTATATGATGGGTTAACTAGGAAACAACACATTGTTCCATGGGGAAATATTTTCGAAATAAATGCGGAAGAATACACAACCTTGCAAGATAGGAAACAAGAACATATCAACCCCACAAAAGTCACAAGGAAGAAAGGAAAAGAAGATGGAGTTGGAACAAGCAAGCAGAAAAAGAGAAAAGTGATAAAAAGAACAAGAACAAGGAATCATTAGAGAAATTTTGAGGTCTAAAATGGGCCTCCTAAGGAAAATAGTAAAATAATAGTTAAATCAACAAAATAATAGTTAAATTAATAAAATAAGACTTATGAATTTTCAAAGGGAAAGAAAGAAAACTACTTTTATAATCATATATTCGCCTTATATCTTTGTAGTTTACTCAATTTCAGGTGTGGGCACTTGTTGAATGCATAATTAAATTCTACATCCAATGAGTACCCTCTCTACATACTTTTTATAAACCCACAATGAGTACCCACATCATATGAATACCCACATGTTTATTTTCTCAAGAAACAAGTTTTTTCATGTATTTCCAACTTATCTCACTATGGGTTTATCAAGATTATGTAGAGTGGGTACTCGTTGATTGAAATTTGAGTAAACCTATAAGGAAAAATGAAAATATGATTAAAAAAAGTAATTTTTTTTCTTTCCCTCCAAAACTATTTATCCTTATGGTTGAAATCATCATCTTGAATCCTATTGGTTCTTTTAAAGTTGATGTTGAAAACACATTTTTTTATTTGAGGCTCATTTTTTACCTCAAAATTTCTCTAACGATGATAAAGGAATTTTTTTATTCTTTGATAGAGATTGTGGATTATTTTCATTCAAGCCCCAACTCTCTTTGACAAGAATGCATAGAAGAGGCTAGTAAGACCAAAAGAAAAAAACCATGGATAAGAGCAAGATTACAAGTCGAAAAAGAACTCAAGACTCCTACCCTCAATGCCATTCCAGGTATGGAGGATACTTAAGAAACCACTTGCATGGGGATTGATGAGGTAGAAACCAATACAAAATAACTTTTGTCTTAGCTAAAGGAAGCATGGGAAAAGATAGGAGAATGGAAGGCCCTAACATATCTGAACTAGGAAGCCACCATTTCCCTATAGGGGAATGAAAAGGTAATTTCTACCCTCCAAAAAAATTATGAAGGTTTGAGAATGCATAATATGGATATTGTGAAATACCTATAAGAAGATAATATGACTTTTAAGGTAGAATTTCAGAGAAACAAGGAAGAAGCATGAATTAAAACTCAAAAAATCATTGATTTAGAGAGATCTCTTTCCAAAACTATAGATATTGCAAATGAAATGTTGTTCTATTGGCCTCATGTGAAGAATTACACCCTATACCTCAAAAAGAAGTGGTACAAACTCCAATTTCATCATATTACCAAGGACTTGACCTATCAAATGGACACTCATAAATACTTCACTGAGATTTATCACAGAAGTTAGGGTAGCGAGAAAACTATGTTATGTGAATTTTATCTACATAAGTATGTTGTACCTCAGCCTATGAAGTGGTCTATGAACCCCTATGTTAGGGATGTTCAACTAAGAGCACTATGCTTATGAATGAAGAATGAAGAGACCAGAGCTAGAATCCCAAAGGTGTAGGGAGGAAGAGGTAGATATCAACTTGTTAGTGAGGGTTGAAGCCCCTAGTCTAGGGGACATCATAAAAAACCATGTACAAATGACCTCAAATGAAAATCTAGTCCTATTAATGAGTGAAAAACAACATGAATCAATGGGAAAATACAAAGAACCATGAAATACCTTGGAGATATGGATCTACAATGGTGCTAGAGCAAGTGGGAGGAGTTTATTCTCACACTTAAGAGAGCAAAGTCACACCCTCATGGTGTTTGAGAGTTGCAATATATAGATCATAGTTTTATCTGGACAACATGAGGAGGATGTGCTTGAATTGGATTGAATTAAGGTTCCAATGTATACTTCTCTTTCACCTTGTTCCACCATGGATATTCACCAAATAACTAAATGAGGAGGCATAAATGAGAATATGGAATGTAGTGAAATGAGAGGTCAGATATCATCACAGACATCATGACACTCATGCTAGAATAAGACCTCTGAGATGCATGCAAAAAAAACCAATTGGATGACGAGGGGTAAGAAGGGAAACACTCATTTTGAGAGATCGACCCAACACGATTCCCTTTGAACCCAAGCATTCATACCAAATGAACCAAGGCGCATAATTTGTGAAATCCAATCTACAACATTAAATGAAGAAATTGAATAAGTTACCACTATATGGGGGACTAACATTTACTTTGAAATAGCTCAATATTCCCCAAATATATTTGAAATTCGAATTAGAACCAACAAAAAGAAAAATAAAAGGGCCCCAATGCTCAATTGTGTTTGGGTAAGGGGAATAGGGTAAACCCACCTTCCCCTTGTCAATTACGGATTTGATTGATTGGGTTAGTTGGGGCTCTTAAAAACAAAATATGATTATTTAGATAAGAAGGAAGAAGATAAATATCCTTCCTAATTTCCATTTTTGAATTTGCATCTTACTTTGTTAGGGACCTAACTGTTGAGGGGTCTGAGATCCCTTTAACTCAAAATTAGGAACCAAACCTGCCTTAGAGGCCCAATTATACTCTGCAACGTTTAATGGTGGAATGGTTCTCCAGATATTTCGATATAACTAATGTATCGATGGGCTTTACTTAGTGATTAACAGGATATCCTTCTATGAAAGTTCCTCATTCAGATTAAACGTTCTCTTTTTGTCTTTTCCTTTTATTAGATGAATCTGATAACATGAGGTGTGCTGGTATAAACCAACTGATAGAAGGCATTCTTAGCTACTGAAGAAGGATGAGCCTGGGATAAACCTTGTGCTCAAGCATCTAGACAATGATATTCACACCTATTACAAGTATAGTAATAATACATTAACTTGTTGGTATTTCAACAGTGACCGAGATACAATTATTGAAAGAAAATACACATGAAATAAGATGAGTGCAAGAAAAATAGTTTCCTTAGCTCTACCATCAATCACACTTTAACACAACGATTTGATTTCCATCATTGAGAACAAAATAACTGCTAAAATATTGAAACAGATAGCTTATCAATAGATTCAGAAACTCTTACTCGTTACAACATCAATTACTGAAATAAAAGTTGGAAGTAATTCCTCCTCAATCCAATCACACAACGTCTTTGATGAAAAACAAAATTTTGTTTATGGTTGTAAACAAAACTTCTCAATTAAGTGTTGGATCATGTTGTCATTGATGCCAATGGTTTGATTACTTGGGAGATTGTTGGATCATATGTCATTGATGTAAATGGTTTGGTTTGATTGATGTCATTGGTTGATG
>JZKD02S1649986.1:42029-52048 GCA_000966675.3 Picea glauca
AGGAAACAACACATTGTTCCATGGGGAAATATTTTCGAAATAAATGCGGAAGAATACACAACCTTGCAAGATAGGAAACAAGAACATATCAACCCCACAAAAGTCACAAGGAAGAAAGGAAAAGAAGATGGAGTTGGAACAAGCAAGCAGAAAAAGAGAAAAGTGATAAAAAGAACAAGAACAAGGAATCATTAGAGAAATTTTGAGGTCTAAAATGGGCCTCCTAAGGAAAATAGTAAAATAATAGTTAAATCAACAAAATAATAGTTAAATTAATAAAATAAGACTTATGAATTTTCAAAGGGAAAGAAAGAAAACTACTTTTATAATCATATATTCGCCTTATATCTTTGTAGTTTACTCAATTTCAGGTGTGGGCACTTGTTGAATGCATAATTAAATTCTACATCCAATGAGTACCCTCTCTACATACTTTTTATAAACCCACAATGAGTACCCACATCATATGAATACCCACATGTTTATTTTCTCAAGAAACAAGTTTTTTCATGTATTTCCAACTTATCTCACTATGGGTTTATCAAGATTATGTAGAGTGGGTACTCGTTGATTGAAATTTGAGTAAACCTATAAGGAAAAATGAAAATATGATTAAAAAAAGTAATTTTTTTTCTTTCCCTCCAAAACTATTTATCCTTATGGTTGAAATCATCATCTTGAATCCTATTGGTTCTTTTAAAGTTGATGTTGAAAACACATTTTTTTATTTGAGGCTCATTTTTTACCTCAAAATTTCTCTAACGATGATAAAGGAATTTTTTTATTCTTTGATAGAGATTGTGGATTATTTTCATTCAAGCCCCAACTCTCTTTGACAAGAATGCATAGAAGAGGCTAGTAAGACCAAAAGAAAAAAACCATGGATAAGAGCAAGATTACAAGTCGAAAAAGAACTCAAGACTCCTACCCTCAATGCCATTCCAGGTATGGAGGATACTTAAGAAACCACTTGCATGGGGATTGATGAGGTAGAAACCAATACAAAATAACTTTTGTCTTAGCTAAAGGAAGCATGGGAAAAGATAGGAGAATGGAAGGCCCTAACATATCTGAACTAGGAAGCCACCATTTCCCTATAGGGGAATGAAAAGGTAATTTCTACCCTCCAAAAAAATTATGAAGGTTTGAGAATGCATAATATGGATATTGTGAAATACCTATAAGAAGATAATATGACTTTTAAGGTAGAATTTCAGAGAAACAAGGAAGAAGCATGAATTAAAACTCAAAAAATCATTGATTTAGAGAGATCTCTTTCCAAAACTATAGATATTGCAAATGAAATGTTGTTCTATTGGCCTCATGTGAAGAATTACACCCTATACCTCAAAAAGAAGTGGTACAAACTCCAATTTCATCATATTACCAAGGACTTGACCTATCAAATGGACACTCATAAATACTTCACTGAGATTTATCACAGAAGTTAGGGTAGCGAGAAAACTATGTTATGTGAATTTTATCTACATAAGTATGTTGTACCTCAGCCTATGAAGTGGTCTATGAACCCCTATGTTAGGGATGTTCAACTAAGAGCACTATGCTTATGAATGAAGAATGAAGAGACCAGAGCTAGAATCCCAAAGGTGTAGGGAGGAAGAGGTAGATATCAACTTGTTAGTGAGGGTTGAAGCCCCTAGTCTAGGGGACATCATAAAAAACCATGTACAAATGACCTCAAATGAAAATCTAGTCCTATTAATGAGTGAAAAACAACATGAATCAATGGGAAAATACAAAGAACCATGAAATACCTTGGAGATATGGATCTACAATGGTGCTAGAGCAAGTGGGAGGAGTTTATTCTCACACTTAAGAGAGCAAAGTCACACCCTCATGGTGTTTGAGAGTTGCAATATATAGATCATAGTTTTATCTGGACAACATGAGGAGGATGTGCTTGAATTGGATTGAATTAAGGTTCCAATGTATACTTCTCTTTCACCTTGTTCCACCATGGATATTCACCAAATAACTAAATGAGGAGGCATAAATGAGAATATGGAATGTAGTGAAATGAGAGGTCAGATATCATCACAGACATCATGACACTCATGCTAGAATAAGACCTCTGAGATGCATGCAAAAAAAACCAATTGGATGACGAGGGGTAAGAAGGGAAACACTCATTTTGAGAGATCGACCCAACACGATTCCCTTTGAACCCAAGCATTCATACCAAATGAACCAAGGCGCATAATTTGTGAAATCCAATCTACAACATTAAATGAAGAAATTGAATAAGTTACCACTATATGGGGGACTAACATTTACTTTGAAATAGCTCAATATTCCCCAAATATATTTGAAATTCGAATTAGAACCAACAAAAAGAAAAATAAAAGGGCCCCAATGCTCAATTGTGTTTGGGTAAGGGGAATAGGGTAAACCCACCTTCCCCTTGTCAATTACGGATTTGATTGATTGGGTTAGTTGGGGCTCTTAAAAACAAAATATGATTATTTAGATAAGAAGGAAGAAGATAAATATCCTTCCTAATTTCCATTTTTGAATTTGCATCTTACTTTGTTAGGGACCTAACTGTTGAGGGGTCTGAGATCCCTTTAACTCAAAATTAGGAACCAAACCTGCCTTAGAGGCCCAATTATACTCTGCAACGTTTAATGGTGGAATGGTTCTCCAGATATTTCGATATAACTAATGTATCGATGGGCTTTACTTAGTGATTAACAGGATATCCTTCTATGAAAGTTCCTCATTCAAATTAAACGTTCTCTTTTTGTCTTTTCCTTTTATTAGATGAATCTGATAACATGAGGTGTGTTGGTATAAACCAACTGATAGAAGGCATTCTTAGCTACTGAAGAAGGATGATCTTGGGATAAACCTTGTGCTCACGCATCTAGACAATGATATTCACACCTATTACAAGTATAGTAATAATACATTAACTTGTTGGTATTTCAACAGTGACCGAGATACAATTATTGAAAGAAAATACGCATGAAATAAGATGAGTGCAAGAAAAATAGTTTCCTTAGCTCTACCATCAATCACACTTTAACACAATGATTTGATTTCCATCATTGAGAACAAAATAACTGCTAAAATATTGAAACAGATAGCTTATCAATAGATTCAAAAACTCTTACTCGTTACAACATCAATTACTGAAATAAAAGTTGGAAGTAATTCCTCCTCAATCCAATCACACAACGTCTTTGATGAAAAACAAAATTTTGTTTATGGTTCTAAACAAAACTTCTCAATTAAGGTTGTTCAAAAATATTTCTTTACAATTCTCAAAAAGAGGGTCTTCTCCCAAAACCATCGACCCCTTTTTAAAAGGTCAATCCCCCTATTTATAAAGTCACTAACTAAAAATAGTTTCTACAAGTTTGTGTTAAGTAAAACAAAATATTTCTATGTGGTGCTTGATCTCTTTGTTCTCTGGAAATCATCTCGTAGTTCTACTGGAGTGGATGACTCTTCTCATATTATGACCACTTGATGAAGAGATCCTCGCATGTGTTAGCATATGAGAATCTGTGTTGGTCCATTGGGGATGAGAGGGTTTCCTTCACTTCTACTACCTGTTCTCCGTATTTGATGATTTTTGTACTCAAACGTCGTAGAATTTCATAAGCCTTGATCGGATGTTCCAGAAAATTTTATATTTGAATTGGTGTCATTCTTGCCACCTGTGAAATTTCTACTCCCCATGTTGAGTCTTGTTTTGCATGTCGCTTGACTATGTCATGCAAGTCGACAAAGTCTTCGGGTAAGCCGAACTCTGGGAGGCCAATGTATTTCATTTCCTGATTGATATTTTCCCGACCTCTTTTGCACTCAGCCCACTTCTTCTATATCTCTCACTGAGGTTCTTGGGCCATACTTACCCAGTATTTGGTTGTTTTATTGTTCCAGGAAATGTCGCTATCCCTCAGCACTCGAATGTCACGCTCCTCCGCATCTCGGCCCTTTTTCACTGTGCTAATGTAATCAATTTGTTCTACAACTCAGTATTCCTTTTCTTACCATCTCTCCATGTCCTTACAAGTTTCCAATTCCATAAGGGTAGCTTCTTGATAATCAGCTACACATGCAGTGAAAAGATGCCTTTCACTTGTGAAGTTTGCATATGCATCTTGGAACTCACTCTTCAGAAACACTGTGGCCTACATTGAGTCTTGGTAATATTTTTCCAAATGGTGCAGATGGTCTAGCTCCTTCAGTGCAATGGCTAGTTCCTTTTCATCTCACTTCGCTCAATCCAGTGTGGAATCAATTATATCCATCCCTACGCCAATGAGCTTAGATGTCTTCGCATGTTCTGTGTTGAGCAACTTCTCCTCCGTGGTGATGAGAATCGAGCTATCCAAAGTGAGAATTATTTTTTTGGTGGTCCTCTTCATGATATATTTCCTCTTCCTGTCATAAGCGATCACTTGTATATCGATGACCTCATCAACGAGCTTAGAGATTTGTTGTTCCCCCCAAATCAGAGTGTTTCCCAAGATTCCTATTGTATGTATTTTCTCTAGGACTGGTTATTGTACTTCTTTCATATGTCTTGATGGCTCAACCTCCATATGATGTTCATCGGCTAGTGAGGTATCGACAAAAATTTAAGAGTCAGTGATATGCTCAGTACTTACTTGGTGATTGGTTGTCGAGGTGTCAATCTATGGTTGTTGCATTTCTTCTTTTTGTCCACCTAAACCTAGCTCGTCCTTGGAGTTGTCTTTCAGGGTCCCAGATAGGTCGAGAAACTCAGTGTCTAAGACACTTTCGGCCTCATGGTTTCCCTATGGAGGGTTTGGGGCTGATGCATTGGGACTTGGAGCAGATTTTCCCCCAGGCTCTTTCTCCTTTGTAATTGGTATCGGTGTTACAAGTGATACCTCCAAACTCTCTTCATCATCATAGATGGTTATTAGATCAAACAGGGGATTTGGCACACCCGTTTCACTTGGTGTTCTTGGACTCT
This sequence comes from Picea glauca, assembly GCA_000966675.3. Classification (NCBI taxonomy): domain Eukaryota; kingdom Viridiplantae; phylum Streptophyta; class Pinopsida; order Pinales; family Pinaceae; genus Picea; species Picea glauca. The sequence goes on from JZKD02S1649986.1 coordinate 47,002, forward strand.
CATACTGGGTTGGAATGGTCACCGATGATCTAGCATGACGTGATGGAACTATGGGGTTTTCCAGACTAGTGGTTTCCTCCATTTGGATTGACTCTGATCCATTTATCTCTTCTCTAATTGTGACTGGGTCGGCCAGGGTGATCCTCGTCATTTCTACTAGTTGAGGATTGTTCTCTAGTTGGTTCATGATTCTTTGGGCTCCTTCTAGTAACATCAACCCCCTCCTTTGTGCCTATGTGGTTTCTATTCCTCTGATTTCTTCTCTAACCCTGAGATCTTCTTGAGATGATTGTTCTATTGTTTCAACCTACTCATCCATACTTATATCTTTGAACCTAGTCATGTTCAGGTTATCTTTTCTCTATGATACCTCCTCGCAGTCCTGAGCACATTCTATAAAAATATCATCTTCAAAATTTTCATGCGCGTATGGCTAGCAGGAAGAGACTTGTGAAGCATGTTGGAGAACTAGGCCTTTAGGGTCATGCTTGTGAAACCATCCTATCGGGTACTAGTATTCCAGCTGACTCAAACACTCTTGTTTAGCTTGAGCAGTGTCCTTCACTATATAAAACCCTACATGGAAACCGTAGGGTATGAATGCTCATTTCTTGTCCTTAACCAAAGTGGTGTTATATCCCTATAGGATAGTCTGGTAACAAATTTATCCTACAATGAACCAGTCTAGGATGTGAGAGGGGAGCTAATGTGGTGCTCTGGTGGCCCCAAACACCCTGATATAGATTGTGGTCTCATCTAGATACCAGTGGCCTACTTTCGAAATCATTTTCTTGGCTGCTACAGACATCCTTGGGCATTCCTTTTTAAATATAATGAAATAAATATGAGCGATGAATTCATCACAAATAAGAGCTTAAGAATTCTTGTACATGTTTCCCCATAGGATGTTGAAGTAGACATGTACAGGGAATTCTGTGATGTGCCAGCTTAGATTCATACCGGTGAAGACATTCCTTGTGCATATTACATCTAGCAGATATGAGGCCATGTGAAAAGCGGGTGCTACTCCCTCCTTTGGTGATTGAGACTGTAGTATACTAATGCTCAATTACTTGGAGATAATTTCTCCCCAATTGAAACTACTCCTCGAAATAGCCACAGTGTATTCCAGGGGAATCCATGCCTCCAAGAACCTGGTGCAATATTTTTCTCCATATAATTGACAGATTAGAGCCATCAAGTAGATATATGGCTCCCTCAAATTCATTGTCCCGTACCAGTTGTTTCTACATTTTGTAAATTTCTTTTCTTCCTTCCACTAGAAGGTCATTAATCGATTGGTGTCATGGAATTCATATAACTTCACCACGAATTATGTGTTCAACCTCTCCTCCGGGTCCCTGATTTTGTAGTACTTCTGAATCTTCGTTGAGAGAAAAACTCTAACACATCCACCATTCTCATCATTAATTAGGCACTTATGTGCACCTGTGTGATCGATTATCCAACTCAAAGTCTCAATGCAGGGAAATACTAGAGTTTGGCAGGCTACCATATGCAAGCACGACCGTCGGATATTCGGGAAAACTTGGTCGTTGATAACCCTTACATCCGGGTCGTTGTGTGGGATAAACTTCAGGTAATCTTCCCAATTGATTTTGTTGAATAAATCTCCCCACTGTGGGAGAATTATTTTTGATCNATTAAGGTTGTTCAAAAATATTTCTTTACAATTCTCAAAAAGAGGGTCTTCTCCCAAAACCATCGACCCCTTTTTAAAAGGTCAATCCCCCTATTTATAAAGTCACTAACTAAAAATAGTTTCTACAAGTTTGTGTTAAGTAAAACAAAATATTTCTATGTGGTGCTTGATCTCTTTGTTCTCTGGAAATCATCTCGTAGTTCTACTGGAGTGGATGACTCTTCTCATATTATGACCACTTGATGAAGAGATCCTCGCATGTGTTAGCATATGAGAATCTGTGTTGGTCCATTGGGGATGAGAGGGTTTCCTTCACTTCTACTACCTGTTCTCCGTATTTGATGATTTTTGTACTCAAACGTCGTAGAATTTCATAAGCCTTGATCGGATGTTCCAGAAAATTTTATATTTGAATTGGTGTCATTCTTGCCACCTGTGAAATTTCTACTCCCCATGTTGAGTCTTGTTTTGCATGTCGCTTGACTATGTCATGCAAGTCGACAAAGTCTTCGGGTAAGCCGAACTCTGGGAGGCCAATGTATTTCATTTCCTGATTGATATTTTCCCGACCTCTTTTGCACTCAGCCCACTTCTTCTATATCTCTCACTGAGGTTCTTGGGCCATACTTACCCAGTATTTGGTTGTTTTATTGTTCCAGGAAATGTCGCTATCCCTCAGCACTCGAATGTCACGCTCCTCCGCATCTCGGCCCTTTTTCACTGTGCTAATGTAATCAATTTGTTCTACAACTCAGTATTCCTTTTCTTACCATCTCTCCATGTCCTTACAAGTTTCCAATTCCATAAGGGTAGCTTCTTGATAATCAGCTACACATGCAGTGAAAAGATGCCTTTCACTTGTGAAGTTTGCATATGCATCTTGGAACTCACTCTTCAGAAACACTGTGGCCTACATTGAGTCTTGGTAATATTTTTCCAAATGGTGCAGATGGTCTAGCTCCTTCAGTGCAATGGCTAGTTCCTTTTCATCTCACTTCGCTCAATCCAGTGTGGAATCAATTATATCCATCCCTACGCCAATGAGCTTAGATGTCTTCGCATGTTCTGTGTTGAGCAACTTCTCCTCCGTGGTGATGAGAATCGAGCTATCCAAAGTGAGAATTATTTTTTTGGTGGTCCTCTTCATGATATATTTCCTCTTCCTGTCATAAGCGATCACTTGTATATCGATGACCTCATCAACGAGCTTAGAGATTTGTTGTTCCCCCCAAATCAGAGTGTTTCCCAAGATTCCTATTGTATGTATTTTCTCTAGGACTGGTTATTGTACTTCTTTCATATGTCTTGATGGCTCAACCTCCATATGATGTTCATCGGCTAGTGAGGTATCGACAAAAATTTAAGAGTCAGTGATATGCTCAGTACTTACTTGGTGATTGGTTGTCGAGGTGTCAATCTATGGTTGTTGCATTTCTTCTTTTTGTCCACCTAAACCTAGCTCGTCCTTGGAGTTGTCTTTCAGGGTCCCAGATAGGTCGAGAAACTCAGTGTCTAAGACACTTTCGGCCTCATGGTTTCCCTATGGAGGGTTTGGGGCTGATGCATTGGGACTTGGAGCAGATTTTCCCCCAGGCTCTTTCTCCTTTGTAATTGGTATCGGTGTTACAAGTGATACCTCCAAACTCTCTTCATCATCATAGATGGTTATTAGATCAAACAGGGGATTTGGCACACCCGTTTCACTTGGTGTTCTTGGACTCTCATACTGGGTTGGAATGGTCACCGATGATCTAGCATGACATGATGGAACTCTAGGGTTTTCCAGACTAGTGGTTTCCTCCATTTGGATTGACTCTGATCCATTTATCTCTTCTCTAATTGTGATTGGGTCGGCCAGGGTGATCCTCGTCATTTCTACTAGTTGAGGATTATTCTTTAGTTGGTCGATGATTCTTTGGGCTCCTTCTAGTAACATCAACCCCCTCCTTTGTGCCTCTGTGGTTTCTATTCCTCTGATTTCTTCTCTAACCCTGAGATCTTCTTGAGACGATTGTTCTATTGTTTCAACCTACTCATCCATACTCATATCTTTGAACCTAGTCATGTTTAGGTTATATTTTCTCTATGATACCTCCTCACAGTCCTGAGCACATTCTATAAAAATCTCATCTTCAAAATTTTCATGCGCGTATGGCTAGGAAGAAGAGACTTGTGAAGCATGTTGGAGAACTAGGCCTTTAGGGTCATGCTTGTGAAACCATCCTATCGGGTACTAGTATTCCAACTGACTCAAACCCTCTTGTTTAGCTTGAGCAGTTTCCTTCACTATATAAAACCCTACATGGAAACCATAGGGTATGAATGCTCATTTCTTGTCCTTAACCAAAGTGGTGTTATAGCCCTATAGGATAGTCTGGTAACAAATTTATCCTACAATGAGCCAGTCTAGGATGTGAGAGGGGAGCTAATGTGGTTCTCTGGTGGCACCAAACACCCTGATATAGATTGTGGTCTCATCTAGATACCAGTGGCCTACTTTCGAAATCATTTTCTTGGCTGCTACAGACATCCTTGGGCATTCCTTTTTAAATATAATGAAATAAATATGAGCGATGAATTCATCACAAATAAGAGCTTAAGAATTCTTGTACATGTTTCCCCATAGGATGTTGAAGTAGACATGTACAGGGAATTCTGTGATGTGCCAGCTTAGATTCATACCGGTGAAGACATTCCTTGTGCATATTACATCTAGCAGATATGAGGCCATGTGAAAAGCGGGTGCTACTCCCTCCTTTGGTGATTGAGACTGTAGTATACTAATGCTCAATTACTTGGAGATAATTTCTCCCCAATTGAAACTACTCCTCGAAATAGCCACAGTGTATTCCAGGGGAATCCATGCCTCCAAGAACCTGGTGCAATATTTTTCTCCATATAATTGACAGATTAGAGCCATCAAGTAGATATATGGCTCCCTCAAATTCATTGTCCCGTACCAGTTGTTTCTACATTTTGTAAATTTCTTTTCTTCCTTCCACTAGAAGGTCATTAATCGATTGGTGTCATGGAATTCATATAACTTCACCACGAATTATGTGTTCAACCTCTCCTCCGGGTCCCTGATTTTGTAGTACTTCTGAATCTTCGTTGAGAGAAAAACTCTAACACATCCACCATTCTCATCATTAATTAGGCACTTATGTGCACCTGTGTGATCGATTATCCAACTCAAAGTCTCAATGCAGGGAAATACTAGAGTTTGGCAGGCTACCATATGCAAGCACGACCGTCGGATATTCGGGAAAACTTGGTCGTTGATAACCCTTACATCCGGGTCGTTGTGTGGGATAAACTTCAGGTAATCTTCCCAATTGATTTTGTTGAATAAATCTCCCCACTGTGGGAGAATTATTTTTGATC
>JZKD02S1649986.1:60345-76680 GCA_000966675.3 Picea glauca
GCGTACCATCTTGCAAGTGTTCTTTCCAAATACAATATTCACTCCTGCATCATCCAACTTGCTTACAGATATTAGGCTCTTGGATAGTTTTGGAATGTGAATAACCCTAGGGAGCATTCTAAGGGAGTTTTCTAATCCTTCCATCTTTTATTAGCAACTTAACCCTTTCACGTCCCATGATTTTTGTTGTCGAGTCATCTCCTACGAATACATCACCACCATCATATTTTTCATATTCAGAGAACCACTCCTTGTGAGGAGTCACGTGGTATGACACACCTGAGTCAATCAACCATACATCATGGTCTTCACGTGTACCTATAGATTCCAGGTAAACATCACCTCCTTCTTCAGTGGAGGTTTTCATCTCTGTGGAAGAGGTACTATCAGATCCCTTTGGTTTTTCAACCTTCTTAGACTTGCAATCTTTCTTATAATGCCTTGTTTTACCACACTTGCAACATTTCCTCAAATATTTTCCTGGAGACTTAGATCTACTTGTAGATTTAGATCTCCCCCCTGAAGACTTACCAGGATTCCTATCTTGGGTATGACCTCTTACAAATAAAGAATCTGTGCTATGACCATCCATACTTTTCCGCCTCATCTCTTCAGATAACAAGGATGCAACTACATCCTCATACTTCAATGTAGATTGAGTGGTACTACCTATTGCTACAACCAGATTATCCCAAGAGTCTGGAAAAGAATATAACAAAGTAATACATTTATCTTCTTTTGCAATCGTAATATTAACAGAGACAAGTTGACTTACTAGAGTATTAAAGGCATTTAGATGTTCTGTCATAGAATCTCCATATTTCATCCTAAGATGATACAACTTATTTCGAAGAAACAACTTACCAGGGACTATGATTGATACAAATTCCCCAACTTATCCCATATTTCCTTGGTTGTAGATTCTCCTGAGACATTCAACAACACCGAATCTTCCAGGCAAAGTCAAATAATACTCCTTGCTCTTTTGTCCAACTTCTCACAATCTTCGTTCGACATACTATTAGGTGTTGTACTGGTAGCTTGTGTACTAGTAGGTTGTGTACCAGTAGCCTATGTGCTAGTAGACGGTGTACCAGTAGGCTGTGTACCAGGATCCACAATGATCCATTGTTCTTTGTCTACAAGAAGGTCCTCCATCTTCAACTTCCATAGCTCAAAGTTTTTACCATTGAACTTCTCTATCTCGATTCTAGAAGATCTTTCCATTCCTCTTTTTGCACTCAAATCACCACTGCAAAATCTCCCACTAGAGGGATTGTCAGACGCAATTGTTGAATATTACGCGCCCACACACACACATGCAAAGAATATAACACATACCCAACAAGGAGGACGCATGTTATCTGCAAGATGAAATGGTTAATGTAAAATTCTTCCTACTTCTATCTAGAGGTACATGTGGTCCTTTCCAACTTGCCATGTTTCCCTTTGGGATCTACTAGACCACTAGGAAAACACTTCATCACTTACTAAGGTAGTTTGTTTTGCAAAGACAAGATATAGATCTCTTTGAAGAAATTTGTAATTGCCCAGTATTTCGTATGTTGCATGTAAGTGTGAGTTTGGAGCATAACTTTCTAAACCATATTTATTTGGGTCAACCGATGTTTTACGGAACACAACTTTATTACAGGAAAATACCAAACAAAAGAAAAGGAAGGAATGAAAAGGACTCTGGAATCAATCTACCCTAAACCTACACATTTATCCTAATCATAATATAACATGAAAAGACACACACATTTTTTCCAATAGAAATATTGTTTTAGGGCTTGGCCATTCACTGGGAGGGTGTCGGGTTCCCCCCTCAGATTTTGAAACCGATACGTGCCTGCCCCAATTTTCTTGGATACCTGGAAAGGTTTGAGCCATAGATTCTAAAACTTCGAATGTTTTACCTTAGGTTTGTTTTCTCTATCCCTTTTTAGTACTAAGTCTCCTACTTCAAAATTCTTCTCTTTGGCATTATGCTTTTCCAACCATCTTTTAACTATCTACCGATGAGCAGCAAACTTCGACTTTTCTTTCTCCCTTTTTTCTTCAAGCATGAGGAGGGTATCAATTCTTTGTTGGATAACTGATGAGGGTTGTCCTCTTGAAAATTGAGCAAGCTAAAGTGATGGAAGATATAACCCATTTGGAAGAATGGATTCTTATCCGTATACTAGAAAGTATGGAGAGTTTCCTATAGCTTCCTTGGGTGTTACTGTATATGCCCATAAGGAATTATAAAGAAAGCTATGCCAATTCCTCTAATTTTCTGTGACTGTTTTCTTCAAGATCCTCACTAAGTTATTATTAGTTGATTCTGCCACCCCATTCCCTTGTGGATATTAGTTTGCAGAGTATATTATTATGATTCCTTTGTCTAGAGAAAATTTTGTTAATAGAGTAGAATAAAAGTAAGTAGCAGTGTCAAAAATGAGAACGGAAGGCATCCCAAACCTTGTGACCAGTTGTTGTTCTATGAATTGGATTACAACCTTTTCATTCACGTGAGTCAGGAAATGGCCTCTTCCCATTTCGTAAAATGGTTTTTATTAGTCAGTATGTATTTATGTTGTTTTGAAGAACTCGGGGTAATCTCCCCTATGATGTCTCACCCCCATTGTTTGAATGGTCTAGATATGGTCACTGGTTGGAGTGGGACAATTTCTCTCCTTTGTCTCCCCGTGCTCATTTGACAAGATTTATAGTTCCTAGCGTATGTATGAGCGTCCCTAAATAGAGTAGGAAAGTAATATCTGGCTCTTAATACTTTGTGAGCTATGGTATTGCCTACAAAGTTTCCACTTGCAAGACCATCATGGAGCTCCCTCAACACCTTTTATGCATATTCATGTTCAAGACATCTCAAAATTACTCCATCATAATTTATGCGTAAAAGTATTGAATTTACGAGGAGATATTGCGTAGATTTTAGTCTGAGAGCTCTCCTTTCCATAGAGTTTAAGTTTTATGGGAAAGTCCCATGATACAAGAGGTAAACCAATTTTCCATACCAAGACTCTGGCCCTGGGGGAATGTATTAAACCTCACTACACCATAATGGTAATTCATTCTCCAACTCGAGGTCTTCATTTATTTGATCTTGGGATTCTGCGGCCAGCTTACACAATCCTTGTCCCTTTACTAATTTGGTAGGTTTAATATCTAGATCAAATTCTTGGACAATTGCCATCTAATTTCCCCTTCTTTCCCCCATCTCCTATTGAGTGAATAGGGATCTAACTACAGGGTGAGGCACGATGAATTTGGTGCAATTTTTTAGGATGTAATATCTGAAATGTTTTATTTCTTTGTACATCGCATAAGCTTGTTTGTCTATAGCAGGGAAATTCAATTCGACTCCTTGGATATTAGTGTTCGTGAATGATACTAGTGCCTCATTGTTATCATCATCTTTCTGGGTCAATACTGCAACTAAGGATTGGTCAGAGGAGAAATTATAGAGGAAAAAATCTTTACTAAAGTCCGGACTTCACGGCATCATAGCTTGAGATATTGCAGTCTTAATATTATTAAAAGCATATTTTCGCTCGTCATCCCACTGAAAATATGCATCCTTGCATATCATTTTTTGTAAGGGTTTGATAGATTCAGCGAAATCGGGTGTGAACTTCCTCATAAAATTAATTTTCCCAAAGAAGGATTACATAGCCTTTTTTTTATGGGGTAAGGGAAGTTGAGCTATTTCCTTTATTCATTCTGGGTCTATATGAATTCTTGCTTGAGATATAATATGACCTAGTAGTTTCCATTCCTTTACACCAAAGATAGTTTTCTTAGTGTTTAAATATATTATATATTTCCTACACCTTTCGAAAATCTAGGTTAGATGTTGGATGTGATCTTTTTTGTTCTTTGAATACACAGTCACATTGTCCAAATATACTACTACACATTTGTTAATCAATCCATGAAAAACTGCGTCCATGGCCCTTTGGAAGGTTTCTCCTGTATTAATCAACCCAAAGGGAATGTGTTTATAAGAAAAAGTTCCCCACTTGGTTCAGAAGGTAGTTTTCAATCTGTATTCCTCTAAAAATAGAACCTGATTATAACTTGAGAAACCATCTAGAAGGGAGAAAATTTTAGAACCAGACATGGTTTGCAAGAGATCTTCCATGGGTGGGACTAGGTAGTTATCTTTTTCTGATGCTCTGTTAAGGTTTCTGAAATCTACACACATGTGGATCTTCCCAGACTTTTTACTGACAGTAACCAAATTTGCTACCCAGACAGAGTGTCTAACCTGAAAGATAATCTTAGCATCTAATAATCTCTTTAATTCTTGATACATGAGGGGTTCCAGAGATGGATGATACTTCCTGATATTTTGTTGGAAGGGTTTTACTACGGATTTTAATGGGATTGTGTGTTGAATAATGTGAGTGTCATAAGTTTTCAAATCCCGATAGGACCATGCAAAGACATCTTGATATTCTCTAAAAAGTTTGAGATAAGATTTCATGTCTTCTTTAGACACTATTTTGCCTATATTTATATTCTTAGGGTTTTTTGGCGTTCTTATATTTATAATCTCGTATATGGGACACAAAATCCCTGTCTTTGTGTTCTTTGACCCTTTAAATCTTTCCCTCGGGTCAAAAAGGTTCTTCAAATTCGCTATCCCTTTCAGTATTGTGTGAAACCTTAGTTTGTTATTAGAGTGATCTGTTCCACCCTTTTGTTTGTGGGAATCGGTTTCTGCTAGTTGCTCTTGGAATACTTCATCATCAATAGCCAGACCTTTAAAATTCTATTGATTGGTCAAAAAATCTACAATCTGTTCATCTCCTTCAAAAACCTTCCAATTATAAATATTGTTGGGTACTGATGGTTTGTAGAGTAGTTCCACAGTGAACCTGGAGGCTTCATAGTCTTCTAAAGGAGGTAGCCTTGAGGCTGCGGCAGCTAGGGAATCAACAAGAGTGTTCTTTGTCCTAGGAACAACGATAATATTGAAGGCATTGAAATGTTCTATTGGCCTATGAAACTCTTGTTGGTAATTCCTCATGGGGTGAATTGCAATGTATAGTATTCTTCACTTGCCTAACGATAATTTCATAGTCCCAAAAAAATTTTAGTTCTTTAATGTTTAAGTCTATGTCTTTCTTTAGTCCCTGAACTAGAGCTTCATACTCGACAGTGTTATTGGTGCATTCAAATTCTAGTCTATAGGATAGGAAAATCTACTTCCCCTTTGGGTAAATGAGTATAAATCTTGTGATTTAGATCCATCAAAATACAACGTCCAAACTTGTGAGTGAAATTTAGTGACTTTTTCATGCCTAGTTATTTCCTCATCTCTGTATACCTTGTTTGTTGTTTCCAACAGAGGTTCTTGGAAGAAGATGTTTTCTTCTGCTGCTTCCAGTAGATTCACCTGAAAAACCATTTTGAAGTTTTGAGTGAGAGGTACATCAGATGACAGAGGAGAGAAATTTTCGAAATTAGAATCACATGAGTAGTTTCCTAGCACGGGGAAATATTTCGATGAGGGTTCATTGAAAGCTTCTAAATCGATGACAATATGTTTGAGATATATTTCCCTATCGATCCTAATCATGTTGGTATGTCCCTTTAATGGAAACTAGAGGTGAGCCCAGTCCATCCTAAAGTATCCATTCAATTTCTCAGACCAATCTCGACTAAGTAGCAGTCCATAAGCTTCTAGGTTATCTACCACAATGATGTCAATTACTTGAACAAATTTTGGGTGTGTTGCCATTATGATCATGACATCCTTAAGTTCCCCAATAACTTTTACTTGAGTTATGTCTAGTTTTATAACTTGTTTATCACTTTTGAGTGGAACTGCATTCAATTTATTGCAGATTGATAATGGAATGACATTGGAGGATGCCCCTAAATCGACTAAACAATTATGGAGGTTTATGTTGAAGACTTTGAATGTTAAAAGGAGAGGTGGGACAAACGAATTTTCTCTTTTTCCTACAGAGAAATCATTCACATTTGGTTTTTTATTTAGATATGTGGGAGATGGGACCTCACCTAGGTCAGTGCTCGTTATAGGGGCTTATATTGACCTTAAGGCCTGTAACATAAAGTCCTTTTGTTGGGGGATTCTACACATGTCCATGGCCTACACATTAGCCTTCAGCTTCTTTAAGTCTTCTATTATGTTGTAGTCCAGCTTGGGTGACTCCCGTGTATGTATGTTTATAGTATTTCTTTGGGAGACAAAGGTGCTTTCAAGTGATCAGTTGTTTGTTTTCCCCTCAAAGATTGGACAATGATAAGGCCACTTGAGACTGATTGACCCTTACTTTGCGTTTTCACCCCCAAAACCTCAGCGGGTGGTTCTTGAACTTCAAGTGCATCATCGAGAGGAATCAGAAAGTCAGGATCCCATAACAACATAGTTGTTTCTTCCAGTGGCCTAACTTCTTCCTGATCGGTGATGTTCACCGCTGAGCCACTTGATTTTTTGGTAAGAGAAACTTCATCTAGGAACTGATTTGAAATTAAATTCATAACATGCACCCATTAGGGACAGTCTCTGTCAAAATGTTTCTCTTGATGATATGTACAAAAAGAGTTTGATTCTACACTACCCAGGTCAATGTTTAAGTTGGTTGGGGGAGGTTCAATCGCTTTGAAGGGTGGGTTTCTCTTAAAAAATGGTTTATAGGGCCTTTGACCTTGGTTTCCTTCCCCGACACTTCTTTTCAGGTATACGATTTCATTTGACAGTTTATTTATCATCCGTTGTAGGTATTTTATGTCCCCACTTCCCTTTTCAGTACCTTGTTCTGTTTGTTTTCCCGAGGTTCTAGTCAACAAAAGTCCTCTTCTAGGTGGAGGTTGAACTTCCTTCTTAACTAGTGAGACCTATCCCTCTTTGCATCCCTTCATTTGGAATTCAATCATTTTGGCTTCCTCAAAATTTTCAGCCAGGGTATGTTTGGCAACCCTTTTCACAAACATGTAAATGGAACCAGGGAGAGAATTAGCATATACCTCAATTTGCAACTTCTGAGTAAGTTTAGCTTCAGGTTGAAATTTTTTCAGGATAGTGGTAAACCATTGATTGAATTCTTTAACCTTCTATTTTGAAATCATGGTGGCGATGAAGAGTTCATCCATTAAATCTCCTATGGTGGTTTCTTCTGCAAATTTTTCTAAGAAATATTTTTGAAACTTCGTCCAACTAGTTATAGACCCCACAGGCAAGTTAAAATACTAAGTTGAGGCTGAATTATTAAAGGTATAGGGAAAAATACCACATACTACATCCTCATGTTGTACGTTCATCAGTCTTATAGCTAGTATGAACTTTTTAATATGGTCTTCAGGCAATACAGAGGTTTCAGGGTCGAATTTGGGAAGTAATTTTTTTGGATGTCGAGGGAGGTTATGTACCCATCCTGGGATTGCTAGAGCATATCTGGCCAACCAAGGTTAATTATTTGGAGGTGGATTTCCCCTTTCTTCATTATTATCTTTATTATCCTCCATGTCGTCCGATTCTGAAACTGAGTGATCCGAGTTAAACCCTTCCTCGTCAAATTCAAAATTGTCAGGCTCAGAGTAGTTACCACCTAGTGTTTTTGGGATCAAATTAAGGGGTTGTTCGATCTCAGTGAGGGAAAAATCTATCAGGTCTTCTACTATGTGAAAAACAACCTGGTCAGGGGTATCGATGACTGGTCTACTTACCTGTTTTCTATGAGGAAGTAACGGGGCTAAGGATAATGATCCAATTTGTCGAGCATAAGATCTTATGGTTCTTTTGAATTGCTTCAACTCCTCATGGGGAAGAGTGTAAAATATTTTAGGGAATAGGTGTTGTTCCTCATGCTGGGTTGAGTTACTCATTTAGGCAGTACTCTCTGTAAGTGGGATGTCTTGAGAATGACTAGCCATGCATATGGGATGTTTTGAATCTGTAGGCTATGTGAAATATATGATTAGAAATATTGTTAGTCCTTCATTCATTCAGGCCCTCCTTCTAGCGCAAATTATGTTGAGCAGTCTGAGATCCGTTTAACTCAACAGTAGGAACCAACCCCACCTTAGAGGCCCAATTAGACTCTGCAATGTTTAATTGTGGAATGGTTCTCCATATCTTTTGATCTAGCTAATTTATCAATGGGATTTACTTAGTGATTAATAAGATATCTTTCTGTGAAAGATCCTCCTTCATATTAAACATTCTCTTTTTGTCTTTTCCTTTTATTAGATGAATATGATAACATGAGGTGTGCTGGTATAAACCAATTTATAGAAGTTATTCTTAACTACTGAAGAAGGTTGAGCCTGGGATAACCCTCGTGCTCAAGCATGCAAACAACGATATTCACACTTATTACAAGTCTAGTAATAATACATTAACTTGTTGGTATTTCAACAGTGACTGAGATACAATTATTGAAATAAAATACACATGCAATAAGATGAATGCAAGAAAAATAGTTTCGTTATCTCTACCATCAATCACACATTAATACAACGATTTTCTTTCCATCATTGAGAACAAAATAACTGCTAAAATATTGAAATAGATGGCTTATCAATAGTTTCAGAAACTCTTACTTGTTGAAGCATCAATTATTGAAATAAAATTTGGATGTAATTCCTCCTCGATCCAATCACATAACGCCTTGATGAAAAAAAAAAAATTGTCTCTGGTCCTAAATAGAACTTCTCAATTAAGGTTGTTTAAAAATAGTTCTTTACAATTCTCAAAAAGAGGGTCTTCTCCAAAAACCACCGACCCTTTTCTAAAAGGTCAATCCCCTTATTTATAAAGAATCACTAACTAAAAATAGCTGCTACAAGTTTGTGTTAAGTAAAAAAAATTATTTCTACATGGCACTTGATCTCTTTGTTCTCTAGAAATCATCTCGTAGTTCTACTGGAGTGGATGACTCTTCTCATATTCTAACCACTTGAAAAAGAGATCCTCGCATGTGTTATAATACGATAATTTGTGTTGGTCCATCGGGCTGAGAGGGTTTCCTTCACTTCTACTGCACGTTCTTTGTATTTGATGATTTTTGTACTCAAACGTTGCAGAACTACATGAGCCTTGATTGGATGTTCCATAAAATTTTGTATTTGACCCAGTGTCATGGTTGCCACCTATGTGATCTCTACTCCCCATACTAATTCTTGTTCTGCATGTCACTTGACTATGTCATGCAAGTCAACAAAGTCTTCAGGTGAGACGAACTCTGAGAGGCCAATGTCTTTCATCTCCTGATTGATATTTTCCTAACCTCTTTCGCACTTGGACCACTTCTTATATATCTCTCGCTGAGGTTCTTGGGACATACTTACCCAGTATTCGGTTACTTCCTGATCCAGGAGATGTTGTCATCCCTTAGCACTCGAATGCCATGCTCCTTCACGTCTCGGCCCTTCTGCACTACGCTGATGTAATCAATTTGTTCTACAACTTGGTATGCCTTTTCATACCATCTCTCCACATCCTTATAGGTTGTCAGTGCCATAAGGATATCATCTTGATAATCAGCTACACATGCAGTGAAAATATGCCTTTCACTTATGAACTTTGCATATGCATCTTAGAACTCACTCTTCAGAAACATTGTGGCCTGCGTTGAGTCTTAGTAATATTTTTCCAAATGGAGCAGATGGTCTAGATCTTTCAGTGTAGTGGCCAGTTCCTTTTCATCTCGTTCCACTCAATCCAATGTGGCATCAGTGATATCCATCCTTGTGTCGACGGTCTCACATGTCTTTGTGAGTTTTGTGTTGAGCAATTTCTCCTCCGTGGTGATGAGAATCAAGCTATCTAATGTGAGACTTATTTTCTTGGTTGTCCTCCTTGTGATAGATTTCTCTTCCTTTCATAAGAGATCACCTGTATATCGGCGACCTCATCAACAGGCTCAAGGATTTTTTGTTCCCCCCAGGTCAAAGTGTTTCCCAAGCTTCATGGTGTATGTATTTTCTCTAGGACCAGTTCTTGTACTTCTTCCATATGTCTTGATGGCTCAACCTTCATTTGATGTTCATCGGCTAGTGAGGTATCAACCAAAATTGAAGAGTTAGTGATATGCTCAGTACTTACTTGGTGATTTTTTGTCGAGGTGTCGATCTCTAGATGTTTCACTTCTTCTTTTTGTCCACCTAAACCTAGCTCGTCCCTCGAGCTATATTTCGAGGTCCCCGATAGGTCGAGAAACTCAGTGTCTAAGGCACTTTTGGCCTCATGGTCACCATGTAGAAGGTTTGGAACTGATGCATCGGGACTTGGAGAATATGTTACCCCAGGTTCTTTCTCCTCTGTAATTGGTATCGGAGTTACAAGTAATACCTCTAAACTCTGTTCATCATCATAGATGGTTATTAGATCAAACATGGGATTTGGCACACCCATTTCACCTGGTTTTCTTGGACTCTCATACTGGGTTGGAATGGTCACCGATGACCTAGCCTGAGGTGATGGAACTCTGGGTTTTTCCAGTATGGTGGTTTCCTCCAGTTGTATTGACTCTGAGCCATTTAGCTCTTCTCTGATTGTGATTGGGTCGGCCAGGGTGATCCTCATCATTTATACTAGTTGAGGATCATTCTCGAGTTGGTCGATGATTCTTTAGGCACCTTATAGTAACAACAACTCTCTCCTTTGTTCCTTTGTGGCTTATGCTTCTCTGATTTCTTCTCTAACCTTGAGAGCTTCTTGAGCCAATTATTCTATTGTTTTGACTTTCTCATCCATACTCATAGCTTTGAACCTAGTCATGTTCGGGTTAGATTTTCTCTATGATACCTCCTCCCAGTCCTGAGCACATTCTGTAAAAATATCATCTTCAAACTTGTCATGCGCGTATGGCCAGTAGGAAGAGACTTGTGAAGCATGTTGGAGAACTAGGCCTTTAGGGTCATGCTTTCGAAACTGGCATGTCAAGAACCTATATTCCAACTGATTCAAACCCTCTTGTTTAGATTGAGTAGTTTCCTTCACTATATAAAAACCTACATGGAAACCGTAGGGTACGAATGCTCGTTTCTTGTCCTTAACCAAAGTGGCTTTATATCCCTGTAGGATATTCTGGTAACATATTTATCCTATAATGAGACGGTCTGGGATGTGAGTGGGGAGAAAATGTGGTGCTCTGGTAGGCCCCAAACACCCTGATATAGGTTGTGGTCTCATCTAGGTACCAGTGCCCTACTTTCAAAATCTTTTTTCTTGGCTACTATAGACAACGTTGGGAATTCCTTTTTAAATATAATGAAATAAATCTGAGCAATGAATTCATCGCAAATAAGAGCATAAGACTACTTGTACATGTTTTCCCATAGGATGTTGAAGTATACATGTACAAGCAACTTTGCGACATGCTATATTAGATTCATACCAGCGAACAAATTCCTTGTGCATATTACATCTAGTAGATATGAGGCCATGTGAAAAGTGGGTGCTTCTCCCTCCATTGGTGACTAAGCTTACAGTATACTAGTGCTCAATTTCTTGGAGATAATTTCTCCCCAATTGAAACTACTCCCAGAAATAGCCACAGTGTATGCCAGGGGCATCCATTCCTCCGAGAACTTGGCCCAATATTTTTCTCTGTATAATCGACAGATTAGAGCCATCAAGTATATATATGGCTCCCTTAGATTCACTTTCCTATACCATTGATTGCTCTGGTTCATAAATTTCTTGTCTTTCTTCCACCAGGAGGTCATTAATCAGTTGGTGTCATGGAATTCATAGAACTTCACCACGAAGTCTGTGTTCAACCACTCCTTCGTTTCCCTGATTTTGTAGTACTTCTAGACCTCTATCGGGAGAAAAAATCTGACACATCCACCATTCTCATCATTAATTAGGCACTTCTATGCATCTATGTGATTGATTATCCAACTCAAAGTCCCAATGCAGGGAAAGACTGGAGTTTGGCAGGATACCAGATGCAATCACGACCTCCGAATATTCCAGAATACCTTTTCTTTGATCACCCTTACATCTGGGTCGATGTATGGGATAAACTCAGGGTAATCTTCCTGGTTAATTCTATTGAATAAATCTCCCCACTGTGGGAGAATTGTTTTTTATCCAATGGTTGCTTCTGTATCGCCGAAAGTAGGGGGTTGAGTGAATGCTTTCTTATTCGATGTCTTGATGATCGGCTCCACTCTGGTAGAAAAATCCAACTGCCTTGCCATTATGGGAGAAGATCCTTCACCAATCTCCGCTTCCTTTAATTTCAGTGCGCTCGGCAAGCGTCTGGTCATTGGATTCCTTGGAGGCATTTTCCCTGTAGATAGAACAATGTTAGACATCATGTTGCAGATAGGATGTTGATACATAAAAATTACAACCGTTGAACTGATAAAAATTAACACATACCTCTTCTTCGCACTAGCTTAACCTAGTTTTTTTAAAGTCTGAGAATCAAACGTAACCCTGGAGACTCTGTCTTCACTTCTTCGAATGATCTGGAAATGGGAAACTTATGTGCATAATGGAGGCATTCAAATTTGTCTTAGTGTTTTAAAAAGAGATAATACTTACCTTGTTGCATCATTTATTCAATTCAAGGTATGAGTGCGATTCTACAAAATATGTTGCCAGATCTTCATTATGTTCAATATTAAATGTAGTCGTAGGTTGGCGACGTCGGCGCAGGCTATAATGTGGTTCATTGATGGTTTAAAATTATCGTTGTTCAATCGATGCACGAGGTAGAAATGTATGTGGAGAAAAACATTAATTGGCCTATTAAATGGAAGAATCTGATCTTATTGTGTGCTAAAAATGTCCCATCATTCCACTAAATTAACAGGTGAATCGGGAGTCAGGGATTTTCTTTAGACAATGTTCGTTGATATCTCTCAGAAAAAAATTCGACGCCGACCCATCTTACCATACAGCACTGATGTGGAAATGTTGACTTGGAAGTGTGACTAGGACATGGGGAAACCTATGAAACTATGTCGTATGAAATGCCTACGCGACAAAGCCATGTGGCGCTTGAAATTGACATCTTTGTTTAATCGTGTTATTCAGAATCATGGACTTTCATTAGCTAAGCGTTTTAACAATAGGTCCTCCCCTGTCGATGCTGAAAATGCATCAGGGATCGATGATCAACAATAACCTTAAACAATCATTCTCGGATTACCCCCTTCGAAAATTTTTGATGTCGAAAATGCATCGGGGATTGGTGATCGACGATATGTCAATGAAATTTTTTTCCATGATTTAAATATTTGAGAATTCACCGACCCCGAACACACTCATCCATGATCGGCTATCGAGGGTTCATCATGGCCCATGTCAAAATGTATCCCTCCAGTCTTTCTTCGACGTCGATGGGAAATCGGTAACCTCCTGAATATTCTTTGCGAACAACTAGTGCAAATCTAATTCACTTTTTACCGATGTCGATGATACATTGGTGATCAGTGATTATTGTTACTATGTGGTCATTTTACTTGCTCATATTTTTCCGACACTGAACATAAGCGCACGCGTCACAATTTCAGCTGCAGATTCTTAGTTAAAATTCGAAGTTCTTTTTAGACACAAAGATTTCACATTGACAGGTTCAAACAAATCCAATTTGATTGATGAAGAGAAATGAAAACAACATTATCAATCCCTCCACAGTGGACTCAATTCAAAAATCAAAACAAAAGAAACAAGTGGTACCCAAAAGAGACAAAATTTCATAAAAGCTTTTAGGGTGTGTTGAGCACTCAACACTAACCTCCCTAACCCCTCACATAGGTATATTAATATATTTTCCATGTAATAAAGGCCAATATTAATAAATAAGGATTTGTTAATAATGAGAACAAGTCTTATGTAAGAAGACTTAATAGAAGCTTCTTCTTCTAGAAATATCTTCCTCTAGATTGTTCTTTTGAAGATAGATTTAGTATAAATAGGAGTAGAAGCCATGGAAAATATTTTTCTTGAGAATTATTGTAATAGAGTGTTTCTCTACTGGAGGTTTCCCCCTCGAAGAGGAAAGTGAACATTGATTTCTATCAATAAAGGTATCATTTTTGGTATTGTGGTTCTCTACATTTTGTTGTTCTTCTGGCATTTTCTGCAGTATTTATGCTTTCTACTCATTATAATATATCGGGTACCTTACAAGTGGTATCAAAGCATTTTCCTCTGTGGAAAATGTGGGATTTGTTTTTTTAGGGTAGAGACATGTATTGTTGATGTATTTAAAGCATAGAGATCTATCGTTTAGTGGGTAAAATTGTGGTGGGGAATACTACATTCAGGAAATATAGATGGTTCAATGGGGTTGTCTAGAAACCAAAGTTTCACCTTGTTGGAAACCTCTGTAACACATGTTGGTACCCTTCGAGTAGTACCGCATTAAACAAAATCCATACATGGCCATCACTCCCATGTACTATTAGGTATATCAGGAGTCCCCTAGGTCTCCTGAAACCAACCCTAGATCAGTGGATCGACCGCCTGACTATTATAGTGACACCGAGAACAACACTTGGGAAGATACTCTCTAGTACCTAGGTAATCAGGTAGTACGACTAAGGGTACAGTCAAACCTCCTTAGTTGGTTCCCTGAGATATTGGTCCAAGTACTATTTTTCAACCCTACACATATATCAGAGAGCTATATCATAGGGAAAACCCTTGTCTGTAAAAGCCTTGTAAACCCTAACCCCTAGGGAAAGAAAAATATGAGAGCTATTGTCATGCAACCTTGCATCCTGCATTCTGGTTGCGAAATGTCTACATTATTTTTTCTGGTTAATAATTTGTGTCATTTTCCACTGCAGTATTTTTCAATCTAGAGTGTAATTCTACAAAAGTTGAAAAAAAAATAGTGGTCCCATTAGCACCCTTATTCGGGACCTATCCCATTGGATTCCTCTCTTTGCCCTGATCATAGTGGTACCTATCATTTTTAATTATTTTTTTCCATGGACTTGACCCCCCTTTGCGACAGCCTTATTTGGGACCTATCCTATTCAATTCCCATCTTCGCCCTGATCGCAGTGATGCCTATCATTTTTAATCCTTTTTTTCCTGTGGACCCATCCCCTTACCAACACCCTTATTTCCCACTTACTCCATTGGCTTCCTCTGGTTTCAATTATCACAGTGGTATATATCACTTATCTTCTTTTTTTTATGTGGACCCACTCATCCCCAAATGGATCCTACTCACCAAGATGAAACCTATCATAAACTAAATACTAACATTCATGCCATTAATGCCAAAGTGGGCTAAATCCAGGAACAACTCAATAGTTGAATTAACAAAATCAATTCCACTGTCAAACAATTCATGGACAAATTCTAGGGTCCTTCCTCCTCTAACCCACCCCTCCATGTTGAAGGTGTTGACTCTAACCAACCTCTTCACTCTCATTATAGATCCCTACATCAAGACCCCCATCTTCTCAGATTTTACGTAAACCAATTTGACGGCTTGTGTCCAACAACCTGGGTCACTCAAATGGAACACTATTTTTTTCTGCATGGAATTATTGATGAGTTGAGAAATCTTTGTTATGGTGTTCTCTATTTGGATCTGGAACAATGGAAATGGTGGCAATGGAATCACAATGCATTCCAAGGGTATATTGCTTGGACACAATTTTTTGTTGAGTTGTATGAACGCTTTGACATAGACACCCACCATTTAGGTCATCTGACCAAGTTGAAATAGTTTGGGACAATGGACGACTTTAGCGTTGCCTTTGATCTCTTGGATTTTTGAATAAATGGTATGACATATGCCTTCTTCCAGGAATGTTTTATCAGTTCCCTCAAGGATGAAATCCAAGCATAGATCCCCATGGCTCACCCCTAGACTTAATTGGAAGAAACTAAATGTGTAAAGGAGACACAATAGGTCATCCTTTCTCAGAGTAGAAAATTCTCTTTTATTCTCCACCCTAAACCTCCCACTCCTACCCCTCAGGCGACTCCTATCAAGGTCCAAAAATTAACATAGGTGGAAATGGATGAACCCAAACTCAAGAGTCTTTGCTATAATTATGATGAGAAACACTTTCCAGGGCATAAGTGTAAATAACATAAACTTTTTATGGCAATTTCAGAGGATGTTTCTGATTAAGATGTTGTGGTTTCAATTGAGGAAGCGTTACCCCAAGAAGATGATATTACACCACCCTTTGATCCTCCCAAATTTGAACCTATGACTTCGTTACTTCCCAAATGCTCAAGTTAATCAGCTACATTAAGCACCAAAAATTCAACATCCTAGTTGACAATGGAAGCACTCATAATTTCATTCATCTCCACCTTGCCCAAGAGATCAATTGTTATATCCATATAGTCAACAATTT
>JZKD02S1649986.1:93033-105331 GCA_000966675.3 Picea glauca
AGTCAAGATGGGAGATGTAGGGTATCAAGTGGTATTTTATGGAATCCACTATGATACTCATGGAATTGATGTCAACGTCTTTGAACTTCTCCATAGCTGCAACGTTCTGCGGTTCTTTCTCTTCTCCTTCTTTAAACTCTGGCTTCACGATCTTTCCTTTCACAATGTCCAACACTTTATTCTTAGAAAGGATGAGGTCAATCCTTGTTTTCCATGCTCTGAAGTTAGAAGCTCCATCTAACTTGTTCTCAGAATTCATAGAGTTCGTCATCGCTTGCTTGACTTGGTCAAACCCTAGATTTGACCAGAAATCCAAACTTCACGTCTTGGCCTACTGAGAGTACCAGGAGATGTGTTGGGCTAGGGTGCACTAATATATGTGGATATTAGGTCAATATCGTCACTTAAGGTGCCTCGATAAGAGGTTTAGGGTTTCTGCAACTGCTTCTGCTGGCAACTCTAGCTGCAGTGCTTTTGGAAGCTGCTCCTGCTAGTAACCCTAGCGACAGTTCCTCAACGAGCTCAATGTCTAGCGGTTATGTTTCCTTCCAGTGTTTTAGGCTGACTGAAGAGGTGTGGGCCCATAACCTATTAGAATATAGAAGATGGTGTGCTCGTTTTACCATTGACGATACCCTCATCACCCAACCACAGGTCGAAGCCTCCCTCTAAGCACCTCAACCTTGACTGAGAATTCCTCCGAAAGAAAACCCTAGGCTAGATAGACAAACAAGGAGTAGCACATCAATCCCCAAGGATAGAACATCACAAAAGGCTGATCAGATAGTCCAAACCCTAGCCAAGAGATATTCAAGCCAATACTGAAACTAGTTGTTGTTGCACCTGCACCTGCAACCCTCCTCCAAACTTGCGCACCAACTGCAACTGCAGTGTGCACCAACTGGGAAAACTACAGTCTTGAGATACTGTCAAATGAGAATTGGCACCATGTATTTATAGTAATCCTGCCAGTTTGTTGGGGTTGACTTCTCCTTCTGGGTATGTGTTTGTTCAGTATATTATTATTATTTCTGGCTGACTTCTTCTCTTGGAGGCTAATAGCCTAATATAAATTATCTTCTTGAGTCGACAAGGCTTCTAGGGTTATTATCCAATTCATTAGGGTTTCTCTTGCTTCCCGGAGTCTTCTATTATCGTCAGGTTCACACGTGGGGGTAAATACCTCCCGCAGCTACCATAATATTAACACCTTGGAGGGTATACCCACGATTATGTGTGGGATCTTTCACTAGAGTGTAAGTCCATTAAGAAAGTCTTCAACATAACTTTTCCACCTGCTTTATCCTAGCCCCTTCTTGTCTTGATTTTGCGATGTTGTATTTCATCACCAACTAGTGACTTAGAAATAAGAAGGTTTGTTTGCGTGTTTGATATCTATATTTTATTAGTGAGTGTTGCTTGTTTCTCTAGTTTTCCATATCTTTCTTTCACTCTTTATTTGGTGCAGCCAACATCGGCCCTCTCTGTTCATGTAGGATGCAAGGGTTACCTCTAGAATATCTTGAGGAATATAATCCTTTGCTTCCTAACTCACCAGAGGGTTCTCCTAAAGGAGCAGTCAATAATGACATAGCCTCTGAGATTGGAAGTTCTACTCCATTGGAGTAATCCACACTTCCCGTAAATCCGTTATTAAGTGTTGTACAAGATCCACTTTTTCTCCAGATAAATTCATCGAAAGACATTGTTGCTAAAGATTATATTGTAATACCTATTGGACCTCACATAGAGTCTGATGTAGTTGATCTTCTCTTTCAGAGTGAGTCGTTTAGAACTTCGGTTCATACTGCTGGAAATTTTGATCCTAGCTCTTCTGGTCCTATTCGTTTTCTTTGGAGAAATTCTTTGGGACAAGATATTTTTGAAAAAATAGGAAAGAGGCGTCTATGCCAGAGGACCTCTAATCAACCTATGGCATCACATACGCATGTGACTTATAATGCCTATACAGTACCCTTGGATCATTTTACTGACACAACTAGTAATGTTGTCACAGTATCAAAGAAATTGTTGGTTGGTTCTCATACAATTCTTCCTCTCCAGCTTGCTAACTCTACCATGGTCCCACAAGCTATAACTATTTCTGCCGGAAGTGCAGTAATCACTCAAGCTCCTATTGGAACACCACTTCCTCTTAGACCAAATTTGTCACTTCCACCTGGGTACCATGCTCTAAATACTTCTATTGCTAATCCTACCTAGAATCCGTTCGGAGGGGCTAATCTTTTTGTTCCTCCTGGGTATAATGTTGCTAGTATTTATATTCCTACGCCTACCCAGGTTCTTTGTGGGGGGCCTATCATTTCTCTTCCACCGTCACTTAGAGGATCTAATCATATTGGCCCAAGTAGCTCAATAAAATTGGAGGCACAAGTCATTCTGTCACTTCTGATTTTCAAATTCATGTTGGAGGTCAACCTCAAGTTGGGGGGCAACCCTAAGTTGGGGAGAAACCCCAAGTTGGGGGTCATAACCTAGTGTATGGAAAGTATATCCCTGGATTACAATATCAACCTTGTAATTTTCCTTTCCAAGGAAATCAACAACCACAAGGGGGGAAACCTCCTCAAGTTAATTCTTTTGTACCCCCTAATCCCAGGAAACCATATCCAAGTTCTATGAATCCTACCTGGGGTCAAGGTTTTCAGTTTAATGCTCCTTCCCAAGGAAGCTTACCCAATCAACCAACTCAAGTTGGTTATTTAGCTCAAACCCTCCACAACCGAATTTGACAGGACCCTCTAACTATATATAGACTGCTTATGTTCCTATTGGTATACCTACGGGACTACCTCCTTAGAATTACCAGTTTCCTCAAGTGAACAGACAGTTGTCGTTTCTTGCTACTTTGGATTTACTGGATTTGTCTAGGATTTTGAATGATCCTATCTTGCATTCTCCTTATTGGTTGGTCATACCTGCCAAGTTACCATCAAACATTCCTAAGTTTGACATTTGATCAGGGGAAGACCCAAATAATCACGCCATGACTTTCCATCTTTGTTGTTCATCCAACTCTTTGATGGATGACTCCATTAGATTGTGTCTTTTCCAACGAACTCTGATGGGGTCGACAACCAAATGGTATATTGAATTTCCACGAGGATTCTTCAATGACTTCAATACCTTAACTATGGATTTCTTAACACATTACTAGCTACCAATTCGATACGAGACAGGAACCGAAATTTTGATTTCATTTAAACAAGCCTCGTCTACTCACATTTCCGATCATATTCATGAGTGGAGGAGGAGAAGACACTTAATAAAAGTTCCCCTTCATGATCAACTATTGGCCTAGTGGTTTACCAAGTCACTCATTGGTCCTATATCTCGTGATGTTTCCATGGGTTGTATCGTCACTGAAGAGCAAGTGATTAGTCATTCTCAATAATTGGATCTCGTTTGTTCACAAACATGCACACTATATGAATTGATCCCTGATGCTCCTTGCCCATCTACAAATCAAACCCCAACACCTCCAGTATCTTCTCATGTTGTTGATGGCATGATTGGCACTTTCCACACTGAGACTCGGTCTAAATAAGACATTCATGCCAATCCCAAGTCTAATATTTCTAATGTACAAAATAATCCTCCTCCAACTCCTTCTCCCGATAAAACTTCTAAAGTTAATCTGGATCAATCTACACCTATCGATAAAAATCAAAATAAAAAGAAAGGGAAGGGAAAGAATGAGGACAAAAATAATAATCAACAATCTGATAAACCCAAGACTCCTCCTATTGATGACAAAGAAAAGCACAAACCATGTTATCCTTGTCTTATTTGTGGTGAGGATCATTATACGAAATATTGTCCACGACGTGTTGAGGTTACTAAGTTCCTGCAAGGGACTAGGACACCTCCTACACCTGTCATTTTGTCACAACATTTTCCTTCTCAACAGCAGGCCCAATTGGTCATTCATGACTAACCGTCTCCCTCTATCACAACTTATGTACTTATGTGTACTAGTGACTCCAAGAAGAACGAAGTTGCAGATGCTACTCGAGCCAAAGATTATTCACCTTCGAAAGATATAGTTGATGATTGACCACCTCCATTGGTTCAACATCCTCCATCAACTTCACCTCCCAACAGTCCTCTTCATCTAGAACGACCTATTCTAGATACAGTATTTCATCCTCCTCTTAAGGGCGTTGTTCGTAAGTCATCATTTAATCCTCACACATGTGCTTCTCAAAAATACAGTATTGTAGAAGATCTTGCATAGGCACCTTCTGTGATGTTGGCTCTTGAAGTCCTTCAAAGTTGTCATACGCAACAGAGGGCATTGTTAAAGGATATTGGTGGAATTTATCCTACTGATACAAACTTGATAATGTTTTACTTGGAAGATAATATTCCAAGGCTTCCTCCTCAATTAGCGTTTCAGATACAAGTTATTGTGGAAAATAAAAATATTTTTCAAACCATTATTGATGAAGGAGCCTCGACTTGCGTCATGTCTATCACTTGTTGGAAAGCCATTGACTCTCCTACCCTTACCGAGTCACACAATACTCTTAAAAAATTTAATGGTACAGGATTTAAACCTTATGGTGTTCATCCTTCGTTATCTATTATGTTAGAAGGCAAAGCGGTTACTGTTGAGGTTGAAGTTTTTGATGCACCTCTCGATTACAACCCTTTATTTGGCCGTAGTTGGATTGATTCCATGTGTGAAGTTGTTTCTACTCTTTTCCGTGTGATATGTTTCCCTCACCAAGGAAAAGTTGTTACTTTTGATCAACTTGCCTTCTTTAATTCTAATTCTCATACTATTAATGTGCTTTTAATTGTGTAAACACCTCCTGGTTATGAGAATGTCGGTGTGGGTCTCTTAAAATACTCTTCATTAATGGGTATGTTCCCCATTCCACCTCTCGATATTCCTACTCCTTTTGTCACCTCAATTAACATGATATCAACTACTGTTGGTGAAATCCCTCAGTCTTATGACCCTTGGATAGTACCTAACTCTGACGATTGTCTTTGTTATGGCAACAGAATGCCTTTAAGTCCGGTAGAATTGGCTTATCAAGCTATTCAATCGACAACTCCCTCTCCTCATTCTCTCTTAGATATGTCTCTGGATCCATTTCACGTAGTCTTTTACACCGATGAAATGATTATGACAATCATGTCTATGGAAGATACCCCATAGGATGATAGGCATCATCATTCTATTCTCTTCCTGGAACCCAAGATTATCGAGAGTTATCAACGGATTTTGAATCTGTCTATTGTTGTTACTATTTCCCCTGTTCCTGAATCAATACACGATGTTTTGTATGAAGGGAACTTGGATAAAATTTCACCTACCATCCCTTTAGATATCTTGATTAAACCCAGAGTCGTGGAAAATGTTCACATCGGTGCCTCATGTTCAGTCGATGAGGTCCAAATTTATAAATCTCTTTTCCAAGAATTATGTGATGTTTTTGCATGGAGTTACGAATAGATGTTGGGCATTGATCCAAATATTGTTGTACATGAGATTAAGACTTACCCGGATGCTAAACTCATTCGACAAATAATTCGCCCAATGCATCCACGCAAAGTTGTTGCTATTAAACTTGAAGTTGAAAAACTTCTTAAAGTTGATTTTGTCTATCCTATGGCTTTGACTGATTGGGTGTCTAATATTGTTCCGGTTACGAAGAAACAAGGCACAATCCGTGTTTGTGTAGATTATAGGGATATCAACAAGGCTTGTCCCAAAGACAATTATCCAACCCCTTTCGTTGACCATATCATTGATGACTATGCCGGTAGTAAAATATTCTCTTTAATGGATGGTTTCTCCGGCTATAATTAAATCAATATTTTACCTGCGGACCAACATAAGACTGCTTTTATCTGCCTTTGGGGAATCTTCGCATACCATAAATTTCCTTTTGGTCTCAAGAATGATGGGGCTACTTTTCAATGCGCTATATCTTATTTGTTTCATGATATTAAGCACATTGTACAACCTTACCTGGATGATTTACCGGCGCATTCCATGCATCGTCAAGATCACCCGACACATTTACGTGCCATTTCCTATGCTGTCGCTATTATCGTATACAATTGAATCCACACAAATGAATTTTTTGTGTAGAGTTCATTCGACTTCTTGGTTTTACCATTTCTACACATGGGATCAGGGTGGACCCTCTGAAGGTTGAAGCTATTCTCAATTTGTCTCCTCCTTCTACATTGCACGAACTCCAAAGTTTGCAAGGGAAGGAAAACTTTTTATGTCGATTCATCCCCAACTATGTTGAATTAACAAAAGGTTTTACTCGACTTCTTAAAAAAGGTCACAATTTTGTATGGGACGATACTTCCAACAAAGCCTTTGAAGCTTTGAAACTTACCTTAACCTGTACACCACTCTTATTTCCACCTGAGTATAGTCGAGATTATTTCTTGTACTTAGCTACTTCAAACTCTACCATCGCTATGGTTCTAGTCCAAGATGATGATTCGCATGATGAACATGTCATCTACCATTTGATTCGAAGTCTCACGGCCACTGAAACCAAATATTTTCATGTTGAGAAATTGCCCTTGGTAGTTGTTCAAGTTGTTCAACTTTTTCATCATTATATCTTGTTACGCAGAACCATCGTCATTTCTGATTGCAACCCCATGCAACACATCCTTACTTGACAATTTCTGGGAGGAAAATACTTACCAAGAAGTTGGGTCTCCGACATGAAAACTCAACACATTACTACCCATAGGACAATGGCTAGGTTGAAGCAATTAACAAATTTCTTACTACTATGCTTCGACGGATGATAGGAATTCACAAGTCAAGTTGGCACATGATGTTCTTCTCTACATTATGGGCCTATCAGACATCCATTAAATTTTCCACAAGGTTTAGACCTTTCCAGTTAGTATATAGTATTGAATCTATTTTGTCGATTGGATGTGAAATCCCATCTTTGAAACTAGTTGTTGAACTTCTCCCTAACACCTCAGCTGAAGAGGAACGTCTCTTGTATTTGATGCAATTAGACGAGACTCACCATGATGTTTCCTTAGTCAATGAAACTCAGAAGAAACGTGTCAAAGCTCAATATGACAAGCATGTCAAACCACGTGTTTTTTTCTGAGGGTGATTTAGTTATTCTTTACGAACATGATCATGACTTATTAGGGGCCGATAAATTCGAGCCTATGTGGCGTGGCCCTTATATTGTGAAATGAGTGTTGGAGAAAGGGGCTTATGAGCTGGTAGATTATGATGGAGTTCCTTTGAGTGAACCCAGAAATGGGCTTTACTTGAAGAAGTACAATGGTTAAACTATTTTTGCATGAGTGTTGTGTATTTTTAGTGTACTATACTCTAGTGTGTATTTTTTGTTTTTGTTCTTCCTTTTAGTTGCTTACCTGGCATTTTGTTTGGTTTCTAGATGTTGGTGTCTTCTCTACCCTATACTGGCATTGTTGATGGTGCTAGTTGCAGTACTCAAAACCTAATGTCTGTTGCATGGGAAATATATGCACCTACGGATGAGTTGATCAGTCTACACGATGTTTTCCTTGGTCGTGCAACTAATAATATCACGGAATACATTGCAGTTATTGAATTATTAATTGACGTCATTTTATTTGGAATTCATCATCTTATTGTATGACTTGATTCGCAGTTAGTAGTGTTGCAGTTAAATAACATTTATTCCATCTGAAGTCCTACTTTGTTAAGAGTATACTTAAGAATTCGCCTCTTGGAAAGACATTTTGTTTATATCGAATATCAACATATTCCTAGATGTATAAATGTATTGATAAATGCATTGTCTAATCATGTGTTAGACAGACATTTGAGACATTTATAAATCCAAAAACACATTTTAAAAAGATAAGTAAGCCTGTAGAAACTTTATATTAATAACGATAAAAGTTCCAAAAATTGTTTGTCCAAGGACCAAAATATCAAAAAGTGAAGCTCATAGCTTCATGTACAAAAGCATCAAGGATGTTGCTCGTTGTAACAAACAATTTTCCATGCCACTCTATGGAGTAGTCGACCAATAGATGCAGATACACCAAATGTATGGCGTTGATAGTGCCTAGGAAGTTCGTCCATCGTGGCATTAGGGATATTCATGGTTAATCCCTCTAGGTTCTGCTCAATCGCCTCGAGATCTGTGAAGACCAATATTGCTACAAAACCTCTCTCTCCTCACCTCTGAATGGGAGATGATATCGGAGGACGATAAGGTGCCATATCTGCATTATTGAGAGCACTTGATTGGTCTTGGATAAATGATACAAAAAACATTTTATATGATTAAAATATCAAAAACATCATATAATGAAATTTTTCCTTCTTACCTATGTCTCCCCACTGAGATCTCTCAGGAAGAGCTAAGTCAGGATGCCCTTATAATTTTGTCTCGGCGTAAGCATAGTCCTCCACTATGATTAGTTGATTTCTCATCCATTGGAAGAAAACATCGTCATACTTGACGATAGGCATGCCACTGTGACGAACCATCAAGTCCACCCACCTTTTCATTTGTGGATCTTGTGGAGTGGGTATGCCCCACTCCACATGTAGATGTAAGAAGGGGACCCTCTCCAAGAAGCATGACACCAAAATGGACCCGTAACCAAATTGTTTCAACCGACCATTTCGACACTTTGTCAGTTGTTTTTTCATGTTCTTCAAGACACCCTCACACCAGTTGAAGACCCTAGGTTCCATGCACTCTATGGCGTACTAAAAATGTATTTTCAAAGCCATGTGGGGAGATGCACTCCCTACCATCCAGGTAATGGTATAAAGGATGGTCTACAATGGTAAATCCCGAACATCTCTAATGGCCACCTTGCCACTATGTTTTTTCATACCTGGCACGCAATGGTGAGAAACATAGTAATCCATGGGTTCTCCTCCACCCCTTCTTCCCTAGAGTGATACCCAAGAGCCTCGGCAAGATAAGCCCGTCAGAAAGTAAATATCCTCTATATCCAATGTGAGTGTATGCACACCCATGCGAAAGGCTTGTTCGTTCACATCCCACATGTGAACCAGATACTCTACAATCTCAATTGGGATCTTATGCCCTGAATTTTGAAGAACTTGAGTAATCCACATTGCCTAAGTGCCATAACTGTGCCCGAGTCATTCCTTGAAAAATATTTTTCTTCCTCATGCTCTCGTTTTCTCCACTCGAGCATTTTGACCACAGAAAACCTGCCAAGTAACATAAAAATAGGATTAGAATCATAAAAAATAATTTCCTGGAAGTTTTCCTAGATCATTCTATCTTTTCAAAAGTTGAGTTGCGGTCATCGCAGAACTTTGATTTCATGCAGAGCGACGTCGTTGCACCCTATCTTTGAGCCCCTGTGACGATTCCATATCGTCTAGTTCATGATACTGTGGGTCTACAATGATCTGAAAGCACAGGTACCCCCAAAAAATCGACCCAAACTCAACAATAAACCAATAAAAACAATTTTTTAAACCATGAAAAGATAAAGAGGGAGAAGATTACCTTTTTGATGGAGACGGTTTACGAAATGATCCACCAGGCGCTCCAGAATCAACAGTTGAAATTTGGGAGAAAAAAAGGGTTTTGGGCACTATTTGGGTAAAACTGCAAATGAAATAGTAAAATGGTTGTTTTGGCCTATTTTATTGTTTTTTACCATATTTTATTGCAAAATTAAAATATTTTTTATATTTTACCCATGCCTTAAGGTCTAACCAACTTTGCGAAGTGTTTTCTATTACAGATTGAAAGGTCTAAGGATGAGACGTTTGACAGAGGTCCAGCATTTTTTATTATTTTTGTGTGTTTTTTCTTATGAACATATGTTTTTAGGGTTTTTAGGAAAAACTTCGAGCACAGTCTTAATTATTTCTCACGCTCGTGAAACCATGAGAATGAAATCGAGTAACCTTTTGTCGTTTTTAAAAATTGCATTGGTAATACGAAAAACGAACCCTATGGAGTATCCTTTAAACTCCTTTCAAGCTCCCTAAACATGAAAAGATAGCCAAGCAACCTTGTTCTTTTCATGCTCGTAAAAGTATTTGAAGAAAACATCTGATGAGGGACATTTTATCTATTTTTTGGTCTCATTAGACTAACTTATGAAAAATGACATTATGGAG
Source organism: Picea glauca (assembly GCA_000966675.3). Lineage (NCBI taxonomy): Eukaryota > Viridiplantae > Streptophyta > Pinopsida > Pinales > Pinaceae > Picea > Picea glauca. The sequence continues at coordinate 103,187 of JZKD02S1649986.1, forward strand.
TTCTCTTTAAGTGTTTTTCAGACTCTCTAAAAATGAAAAACCCCTGAGTTTTATTTCTTTGGACTTGTTAAACAAGCATCAAGAGACCCATATGGGATTGAACCACTCCTTAAGGTTCGTTAAAAATACTATGAGGGACTCATCCGAAGGATGAGCTTACATCACAAGCATATGTTATCCTCCTCAAGCTTGCATAAAAATAAAGAGGTGATCGCCAAAAATGGTGGGGGGGAATTGAGAAGATATGTATCATTGTGTTTGTGTTAGTAGCAGTAAAGTCGCTCTTGAACATGACACCCCACCTTCATTACTGTATTCAGGTTGGAAAATCCATTTGTCTCTCGTTTGACCATCCACAAATTCATATGTTGGGTCCTCCTTTGAGTCAATGCTGCCAAGACAACTATTATGTTGTTCATATGTTCAAGAGAATTCCAACCTTAACTAGCCTTCTATCGAGTTGGCCATCTGCAGTTATAAATTTTTTACCATGTCGGTCTTCCCTAAGTCAGTTTCGAATCACTTCATACTCTAATCTACTTCAAATCTGTTACATATTTCGTGTCATTGATGAGGGATACATCAAGACCCTCTTGTGACGAGTCTTTTTATATCGACTTCAAATCATTATCCGGGAACAAGACTTAGAAATCACATTGGTACCTTGGAGCCTACATGCCTCAATGACAGGTTTCCTCGCTTTCAACAGTGGGTTCACATCAATGGCCCCTAATTAGAACATTCCATCGAGTGTTTGAATTCAACTCATTCATTCACACTCATTGGATTGTACTAGAGTACCTTGGGAGTTATTGACATCAATGGTGATTTCCCTTGCACTTGTTAATGGTTTTCATTAATGATCGGTAATCAAGTGGTTTCTACCATGTTCGACTTCGACACTTGTAATCACATGAATAGATTCGTAATTAGAGATGATGGAAATGAAGATCCTGGATCTCATCATATAGGTCCATGTTGCGACGAAGTATTCATAAGTTTGTACTAACACATAGATCCACTGTGTATGTCTCGTGGCTATGTCCCAATTTGAATTCTTTTAGAGCATAGATCCATAATGTATTCCTCGTGGCTATGTTGAATCATGATGGCATGGATCCACAGTGTATGTTTAGTGGCCATAACTCACTTGACACTTATGATTAGATTCACTTATAGTCTAAGTATGGGATGCCTACCTCATAAAATGGTATATTATTATGCAGATGCTTGATTTTTTGTAGGTTCCCAATCAATGCGCTCCTTGTTTTCAACATACACATTCTACAAAGTATTTCAGTTGTCGCAGGTTCTAGTTTCATACTTTGGGGGGAATTATGTTACACATTATTTTGGTCACCCTAGTGATCAAATGACAACATGTGCTTAACTCATTTCTGTTTCCCCTTAAAATAATAAAAGAGACTTTCTCCATAAGAAAAGTGGTTTTCTTTTTCCTCCCTCAAAAAATATGACAAGGAAGATCATCGCACCCTGCTCTATGCTTGGGGTGCGACGATGCTTGATCGTTGCACTCTGCACCAAATATGGGTTGCGTCGTCGTCGCAGGATTCCTGTGCATAGGGTATGATGATGCTTAAGCAAGAGAAAAGTCGAAATTCATGAATGTTCTAGAAGTGAATTTTCTAGAAAATGAGGTAGCCTTCGATTGGTTTGGATTTTACTCGCTTCTCCGATTTAATGGGATCATCCTAATCTCCTCATCCATCCCTCTTTCACCCTATATAAAGAGGGATCTCTCATGGAAAAGTCTAAGTTTTTCATATGCATGAAGAGTTCTACTATAGATTATACTTGAGATAGCTTTGCTTTAGCTCTCTAAGTCAAATTGTGGATCTTTTGCATCAAAGGAATTGGAGCAAAGGGGTGTGTGTTGGAGCAAAGAGCCATTGAAATGGATCTTGCAACATCAAGGCATGGGTTTTATTCTCCACTTTCCATTTTAATATAATGCAACAATACATTTCTTCCCTATAAAGGTGTCTTGGCTTTTATTGTATAATTCATTGATCTTATACATAGAATACATTGGAATATATATATATATATATATCTTTGTGCTCTCTCTCTCTTTGTTGGTTTGTGCTTCTTAAACAGATTCACCATCCCGCAAATCCAAATATG
>JZKD02S1649986.1:105341-149198 GCA_000966675.3 Picea glauca
TCAGATCTACATGAAGCCTTCACAGTATTCCAGACTAAAGTACAAGCATTACATTATCCATGATGAAGTCCAGAAAGGAGAAAGTGATTCTCCAATACATATCTCCACAGATGAGAAAATAAGTATACATTTTGGTAAATCTCATATTCAAGATGAAAGAACTTGCATACTCAGGCTAGAGCTCGTGGAAATAACTCTATTAACCGGAAGGGAAGACTCTCCAATCTAGAAGAAGGTACATAAACATTTATTTTTGTGATTGAAATAACTCTCCAGTTAGGAGGGAGCATTTATCTTTGTAAAATTCCAGATTGGACAGATGCTTTCCTGTTCGGAAAGTGGATTGAGATTTCTGACGTACCGTGGCTTACCAGTGTAGTTATAATGGGAGGCGGACTGAGTGCTGTTTTCTCATAGACACCGACTTATCAGTATGGGGAGTGGTCTAGGATAGTCATTCTTCTTGGCAGTCACTCTATGTAGTGGTCAAGTAGAATGGTCCGCCTCACCGGGAAATCATTCTTTCAAAGTTCACAATTGTGAGCAGTTTCGAAGAATCGTCCATTTTGGAGGTTGATGCAAGACAAACATTCCTCAAGGGCAGACTCATTCTTTCTAGGTTACACTTGTTTAGTGTCAGAGGAATGGCCCAGGGTGGGGAATGGTTCAGACAGTTACTCCTTGAGGGCAGACTCATTCACTCCAGGTTACACCTTGTTTGGTGTCATAGGAATGGCCCAGGGTGGGGAGTAGTCCAGGCTAAAAAATCAGAGATAGTTATTCCTCGAGGGTAGACTCATTCTCTCTAGGTTACACTTTGTTTAGTGTCAGAAGAATATCCTAGGGTGGGGAATAGTCCAGGACAATCATTCCTTAGGGTAGACTCATTCCCTCCAGGTTACACTTTGTTTAGTGTCGGAGGAATGGTCCATACATTTCTCGAGGGCAAACTCATTATTTCCAGGTTACACTTTGTTTAGTGTCGAAAGAATGGCCAGAATGGTCCAGGTTCAGAAATCAGAAACAATCCTTCTTCCTTGGTTGAGAAGAATGGGGCAGATAGCCCATTATTGATATTCTATGTTGAGGGCAGACATTCTTTCAGACCTCACAGATGTGAGTGAAAGATTGGCCTTGATGATCATTATTGATATTCTATATTGAGGGCAGACATTCTTTCAGACCTCACAGATGTGAGTGAAATATTGGCCCAGATGATTATTGTTGATACTCTATACTGAGGGCATACATTCTTTCATATCTCACAGATGTGAGTGAAAGATTGGCCCAGTTGATTAAGTTTTTATCATAACATTGTTTCTATGCAGGATGCTCTCAGATGTTTGTTATGAAGACTATATGACARTAGATGAGGACTACTGTGGTGAATATGTTTCACCGTTCGCAACCATATGTTGTTGATCAAGTACTTATGTTTTACTTGATGTGGTAGTTAACCACTGGATTGTAGTTGTGTACTACTATGAATAGACACAGGTGTGTTCTATCCTTGTTCTAATTTCCTTGAAGACTATCAACAGATTATTGGAGATGATCATTCAGATGAATGATGAACAAAGATTTTCCAGACGGAAAACAATTCAGAGCTTTCACTCCTCCTATATCACTCCATAGTGAGAGTGACTTATCTAGCATCATATCTAACTACTCAGATGAAGTATGGTTTCGAGAGATGATGCAGCTGATGGTGATGGTGATGCTCATGATCTAGTCATGAAATAGTCTAGAGGACTATATTGATGCTACTGGGTAAATGGTATGTTTTGTGCTCAAGTCCATTACCTATAAATACCTCTTTAGATAGGAGGGAGTGTTAATATTATGGTAGCTGCAGGAGGTATTTACCCCCACGTGTGAACCTGGCGAGAATAGAAGACTCTGGGAAGCAAGAGAAACCCTAATGAATTGGATAATAACCCTAGAAGCCTTGTCGTCTCAAGAAGATAATTTATATTAGGCTATTAGCTTCCAAGAGAAGAAGTCAGCCAGAAATAATAATAATATACTAAACAGACACATACCCAGAAGGAGAAGTCAGCCCCAACAAACTGGCAGGATTACTATAAATATAGGGCACCAGTTCTCATTTGATAGCATCTCAGGACTGCAGTTTTCCTAGTTGGTGCGCACTGCAGTTATAGTTGGTGCGTAGGTTTGGAGGAGGGTTGCAGGTGCAGGTGCAACAACAACTAGTTTCAGTATTGGCTTGAATATCTCTTGGCTAGGGTTTGGACTATCTGATCAACTTTTTGTGATGTGCTATCCTTGGGGATTGATGCGCTACTCCTTGTTTGACTATCTAGCCTAGGGTTTTCTTCCGGAGGAATTCTTAGTCAAGGTTAAGGTGCTCGGAGGGAGGCTTTGGCCTGTGGTTGGGTGACAAGGGTATCGTCAATGGTAAAACGAGCACACCATCTTATATATTCTAACACAAGGATCCTGAGTGAGTTTGGCCAACATCGATTCCAGGTATCGTGAAGAATTTCCCCTCCACAATCACCTCGTGTAAAGACTCTAAAGAGATAGGCCACTAATTTTACCAATTATGACAATGATTCCTTGGGAAGCAGTCAACAGCCTGATCCACATGCAAGGGTAGGGTATCTAAGCCTGAAATAAACTCGAGAAGGTCCCCATAGGATTTTATTTTCAAGTGACCCCCAATAATACATGCAATCTCTACACTAAGACCAAAAAAGTAGGTTGAGTAACTTTGCTGACCCAAATGCAACCTCGTGATTGACCCTTGTGTTAGAAGGGCTTCCCAGGACAAAATGTAGAAAGTGGATTTGTTCTCTCCCTATCACAAGATACTATTGTGTGTTTTTATTCTTTGGAGAGTGTTCCTTACAACCTATTCCAAAGCGCTATCCTAGCTAATGTTGGTGTATAAAATTTATAGAAAATAAAAGTTGCTAATAGATTTTAAAATTGCGCTATATTTTAAAGGCTATTGTTTACTCAAAAGGGAAACATAAGTGAAACTGATGATATATTTGAACTTGACCCAATAATATGCAAGAAGAGATGAGATGCAAACGTTTCATTCAATGAACTCTAATTACAGTAGGGAGAAGGTTTCTCTTTTCAAGAATACAAAAGCTACAAGTACAATTTCTCAATTTTTGAATGATATGAATTCCAAACAATCAAAGCTATCAACTTTTCCAATTTTGTCTTTTCAACAAATATATGAATGCCAAAATTTCTTACAAAGACTACTAAAAATAAGAATAAACTTCAGTTCTTTCCTTTTCAAATTAGAACATAGATGTAATGAAGAAAAGAAAGAATGGTCTAATAAAACTAGTGCATTCTCAACACTATTCCCAAATCAAACTCACAATGCAAGAAAAAAATAAAATGATAAGAAAACCTTATGTCGAATGAAAATAAAAATTGTTTCTTAATCAATAAACAATACAAAAGTGAAAAAACAATCCAAAACTCAAAAGAAATCAAGAACTACTTATCAAACGAGCACCCATGAACAAAGTCTTGAGATTATACCCTTGCGACAAGAAGTCAAGAAACAAAACTTGCAAAGCTTGTAAAGAAGACTTTCAATCCTTAAAAAAAAAATCAAATACATGCTTAAAAGTTGTAAACCAATCATTCATTAGTGCCAGAAGTTCATCCCACGAAGTAAAGAAAAATCTGGGCAAAGAAAAGAAAAGTGAATTCCACCCAACAATTCCTACAGGAATCGTCGTACGCCGTAGAGGAGTACAGTGCAACGATTTAGGATCATCGCAGGCTGTGAACAAGGCACAGTGCGACATCGTCGCTCTAGTATGCACAAATAGAGTGCGACAACAAGGAATCATTGTTGGCTATCAATAGGACACAAAGCGATGATCTCTGAATAAAAATAAAATTGGGAAAAATGACAAAATTTCTCAATGAACCTTCAGGACCAAAGAGTCAAGATGGATCACCCACAGACTTAGAGAATGAATTTGATCAAAAGAAGGTAATATAAAAGAAAATAAGAAGCAAAAACCAAAAAAAGGTCATATCCCCAGTATGGTCACCAATTTTGTTATCGGACAAATCGGTAAGTGCAGACACAAACTAATCTCCCTAACTTCCACAGGAAGCTAGAACAAAACAAGACATAATACAAACTTCACCTTAGAGTTCATTGCCATATAAGCTAGTTCAGAGAGGAATGAGAGACATACCTTTTAAATGATGCTTGATCCTCACTAGTGTTGTCCTTGTCGCTCCATATTTGGATTTGTGGGATGGTGAACCTATTTATGAAGCACAAAGAAAAAAAAAGATAGAGAACAAAGATATATATATTCCAATGAATTCTATGTGATCAAGGAGTTATACAATAAAAGCCAAGACACCTTTATAGGGAAGAAATGTATTGCTTCATTATATTAAAATGGAAAGTGGAGAATACAACCCATGCCTTGATGTTGCAAGATCCCTTTCAATGGCTCTTTGCTCCAACACACACACCTTTTCTCCAATGTCTTTGATGAATAATATCCACAATCTGAATTAGAGAGCTAAAGCAAAGCTATCTCAAGTATAATCTATAGCAGAACTCTTTATGCATATGCAAACCTTAGCCTTTTCCATGAGAGATCCCTCTTTATATAGGATTAAATAGGGATGGATGAGGAGATTAGGATAATCCCACTAAATCATAGAAGCAAGTAAGATCCAAACCAATCGGAGGCCACCTCATCTTCTAGAAGATTCCCTTCTAGAACATTCGTGAATTTTGACTTTTTCTTTGCTTAAGCATCGTCATACCCTATGCACAGGCAGCCTGTGATGATGTCGCGGTCCATATTTGGTGCAGAGTACGAAGATCAAACATCGTCGCACCCCAAGCATAAAGTAGGGTGCGACGATCTTCCTTGTCATAGTTTTTGAGGGAGGAAAAACAAACCATTTTTCTCATGGAGAAAGTCTCTTTTAATATTTTTAGGGAACATGGAAGTGAGTTAAGCACATGTCGTCAGTTGATCACCGAGGTAACCAAAATAAAGTGTAAGACCTACTCTGAAAACAACTTAGTATTTAGGAAATCATGTGAACTCGGAGAGTCAACAACCCATATGGGCAGAGTAGGTTGATCACACTCCATATGCGGATGGAGGTGTTGAACAATATCATCTGATGCTGATGAGATTGTCATATTGACAATCTATACCACTGTGAGTGGAATGGAAGCTCCATATGATTCAAAATTCTTGGGACAAGGTACCACCCAACGATCAATAGAGCCGAGGGATCCACTAGAAAATGATGAAATCATGCTGATATGGACAATGTTCATAGTAGGAGGTGGTGGGGGAAGGGGAAATATTCCTATGAGTGAATGATATTTAAACATCCCCACACCAACACTCATATAATATTGTTGGGTATCACTAACAAAGGGAACATTAGACCTTGCATTGTATCCAAGGTTTGGGGTGCAAAACACAAGTTGATCGATAGTCACTATTTTCCCTTGGCGAGGGAAGCGTAAGACCCTAAAGACTTATGAGACAATTTCAGTCATATCGTACAACCAAGTGTGCTCGATTAACAAATTGTATAAAGAGGTGCATCAACAAACTCCACAAAAACATAGACAATCTTACCACCTAACTCGATGGGTAAAGAAATGATTATCCCATGGGGTTGGAACATATGTCCATCAAAATTTTTCAACAATGTTGCGTAAGTGTCGAGCTTAGGAGAGCTGAGGGAATTCCAACAAGAAATAAACATGATGCAAGTCAAGGATCCTTCATCAGCCACGGTTCAAAAGATGTTTTTCTCCATCGTGCACACTTTGATCTAGAAAGAAACTTGATGGGAGAGCCTATGAGTAACCTGATTGGAATCAAAGGTCATCAAACTCTACATTGAGGGATCAACCCCACCTATATCAAAAACAAGGCTTTTCATTGCGCTAGGAAAATTTGGACGACTTCGAGTACTGAAATGGAACAAGGTGTCTGGGCCAAGTCTCCCACAATACTGTAGTTGTGGACCACCCATGTGTTTGTATGATGTGTTGTTCTTCGAAGAATTTCCTTCAAGGGGAGAAGCAGTGTGTCAAAAGATGGATTCTCAATTTGAAGAAGGCCACTAGGCCGAGAAGGATATGTTGGCTCATGCACATCAGGAACATGCTCAGGTGTGTCATAGTTATTGGATCACATTTACAAATTTATCATGTCATCAACATGAAAACAAAATCATTCGAAGAAGATCCCTCATGGTGAGGGGTATCTACGATGCCCCCTTGCAAAGGGGCAGGATTTGTTGCAACCATGTGTTGAGGTTGAGGGGTAAAAGGATGAGTTAGGAAAATAAGCTGTTGGGGGGCCTTCTACTATGAAAACAATATATGGACCTCATCCTTTCGAGGACACTGATGAGTAGGGTGGTCCTCCCCACAAATCGTGTAGGGAAACTAATTCCTCTTCTTCTCTTTCATGCCCCCCTCTTGATTTTTTTGGGTGGGTGCAGTCCATTTCTCAGCATTGGAGTTTTTCTTCTTATTTCTCTTCTTCTTTTCTCCATGTTGTTGAGTATTCTTTGGTTGCATAGATTGCACTGAATTCACCTCGAAGGTCTGAGTAGGGTCCATGGAAGTTTGAGCACTAGAACAAGCAACTGAGTGGTGTGAAGAAATAACCATATGACCCATATAGTCAACTAACTGGTTCACAGGGGCATGAAAAAAAAAGCAACCACACCATCGACATGGGGTCCTAGGTTTGGATTCTTTGGATTTGTCAATGGGCTAGGAGCATGTGGGATAATTTCATAAAGGGTACCCAACTGAGAATAAATCAAGTCCAAGTGTTGGGAACACATAATGGCTTTCTCCTCGGTAGCCACCCCTACCATAACTACATCCTTGGAAATGATTGGAAGGTAGGATTGGCTGAACCACTCCATCAAGAGAATATCCAGGATATGAGTCTTGATCATCCTAAGCCATCATCACCACTCATGAATGTGATCATAAATGTGAGTGGTGGTGTCTTGATGCAATGATGTCAAGAGCTCCAATCCTATTTCATACCTAATGGGTAACTTGTAATGCATAAGGAAATCCATTTCCAAGTCATTAAGACTTTTAAAGGAATTTACTTGTCATTTAATGTACCATTTAGCAGCATCTCTAGTCATTGATCGTTGGAAAAGACGCATCCTGACACTATCATCCATCAAGGAATTGGATGAGCACCATAAGTGATACATCATGATGTGTGTGGAGGGGTTTTCTCCTGGATTTTCATCGAATTTCGGTATGTTTGATGAAAACTTGCTAGGAATAGCCAACCATGAAAGGTTGTGGGAAATAGATCCAATAAGTCTAACGTTGCGAGGAAGGGAAACAATATGTGAGAAAATGAATACTAGGAGGGAGATGAAGTCTCTTCTATTTAAGATGAACCTTGCACCCCCCCTACATTCATACTACCAGAAGGTTATTGACGTGTTCCTGAAGAGTGCGTGCCCCTAGTGACAGTGACATTTCCAGGACCATGACTGCTCCCTTGAATAGAAATTCCCCTGAGGGGATTTCCCCCAGGGATAGATGTAGACCCTCCAGGAAAAAAATTCCCAAAATTAGGCTCAGGGAAGAACCCCTCGAAACCTACGGTATGATAAAGGGAAAAATTTCCTAATTTGAGAAATTATCCCCGAGGGAAGTGCCCCCAAGGAAAGGTGTTCCATGGAAAGTTAAAACCTCCTACATACTACTGCCCCCAGCTTGAATAGGGATGAACCGAAAACCACTAGGAAAGTTCCACTCAAAAGATACACCTGAACCTGATGATACCAGGCCGATCATAGGAATGGTGGAGGTAGAAGGAGTTCCACCTCCCATGCTAAAACCAAGGCTCAACCCCCCACTAGAAAAGGATCCAAAAGTGGGCATAAAAATAGAAGGTATGGGCATAATAACGTTGAGTATACTAATAGATGGGAATGAAGACACAACCAGGGTCCCCCAGATCAAGGGACCTGTAGAAAAAGACATGGATGATGTAGGTCCAATGGAGCTAAGGGATGGTAATGTGGACATCATGGGGATTTCCCCAATCCCATTTGTAGAAGGGCTTGAAGGTTGAGCTACATTGAATGAAACTCTCGGTCCTAACATGGTGGGAGGATTGTTAAACAAAGAAAAAGGCTCATTAAAAATCCACCTAACTTGGACAAGTAGGGGTGCTTCAGGATCGGTTAAAGGAGGGTTAAATTTTGGTGGACTTTYRTCGACTACTTCCACTTCAACCTAACCAGTCTCCTCRAACCAAAGATAAGACCCTTCGTATTCTTGGTCACCTATKTTGCACCGCTTCAAAGGTGGTTTTTCCTGTATAATTGGTGCTAGTCCTCGTAGTCGATGGGACTAACACAATAATTCAACCAYGGTGAAAAGAATAGATGTAAATCAAAACAAAATTCAAATTCATGYTGATATAGAATCTAAATCAAGGAGCACACCCTACTAAATCTAGGACAACAATGAGAAAACGAATGGCTTAKGGAGCATTCTGAAAACCAACCCTCTGGGGGAGATGAAKTCCTCACAATATTGGTTAGTGAAGGTATGAGGAGAAGCTACGATGATCTACATGAAAYAACCCCGTCCAGTGCAAGAACCCTTTATTAAGGTGCCACCCTTMTRGGGAATTGAAACCATGAATGAATGTTTTCCCCASGTGCTATCGAMACATCCCACCTACAGTCACAGATGTTGGCTACCTAGGAAAGGTCACTAAGGATACCACCTCACAATCAATGACTGGGAGAATAGTCCCAGGTCCAACCACAYGTAAGGGTAGGGTAACTAGGCTTGAAGCTTCGAAGGTGTTACCTCACACAAAAGCGTGGCACCAATGACACCCCTATATACACAGTAGTTGAAGCGATACCACAAACACCAAAACAAATAGAGAGGGGTAATATCCCTACTTGCCTTGATGCAACCTCGTGCTTAACTCTAGTGTTAGAGGAGGCTCCCAACACACTGGTTGTAAGAATGGATTTATCACTATTTAATGACTCTAGGTTTCATTTTGTGGCCTTGGAGAGTTTACTCTCCAATCCTATTTTAAGGCCCTAAGCCTATCTAATGTTGGTTTTCTAGGAGAGAAAATGTTTCTAATGGATTTTATATTATGCAATTATTTTTAATGGTTGTTGTTTAAGTCAAATGGAAATGGATGAAACTTTTTGTGATGTTTAACTCTTAACCCAACCAAGAAATGCAAAGATCCCAATGAAGTTCGTTCAATTCTATGAATTCTAGCTATGGGAGGGAAGAGAGAAAATTTTCTTTGTAAATTTGAAAATGCAACCTCATATACCAAGCAACCATACAAATAGTTTAGATCCAAAATTATTCTAAGAACTCAAACCAAATAATTCAATAATGAAAATTCTTGTTCTAATGCTTCAAAATCTCACAAGCATGCAATTTTTTATTTATATTTTATAACTTTTTCAAATGTGATGCAAAAGGATTCTTGATCTATGCAAGAACACAAAATGAAAATGGAAAACTATCAAATCAACAAGCCAAGGAATGTAGGAAATTGGTAGTAACGCTAAAAATCCCACTCCAGTGTCTCTACAATGATCTCACCCACATCTCACCTAAAAGGAGAGATATAGCGATGGATAATAATCACAAAAGGACAATCCAAATGAAATCAAATCAGACATGACCATATCCATTCAAATATGTTGGGTTCAGTCCCAACTTTATAGGATCACCAGACAACAATCATGTCTATCCAAGCAATCCAAAACAAACCACACAATTATATACCAAGCAACAAATGAAGGTTAATTATGTGACAATGAGACTCAAACAAAGGTAAGACACTTACTGAACAGATCAACACAGACCTCAGGGACCATTCAAACCAGATTTAATCTCATAAGCCCGATATCTTTTTCAATTTTTCAATTTACAAGGATCGTCGTAGGACACAAGAAATATAACCAATGACCATCGTCACGTGACTCTTATACTACAACATGTGATGACTAAAGAAAAAATCATTTTTTGAAAAGATGGATTTGCTTAAGATATATTAGATCTATCTCAGATCTACCCAATCTGAAAGATCTAACCTTTAGAAGAGTATAGGGAAGACAAATGAAATCACAAACATAAAACAAAGGGTGATTTGGAAAGGAAATCTAGACTAGATAATAATAAAAGATTCTTCCCCAGTGGAGTCATTGGTTCTGTTATTGGAGAAATATCACTAGTATGGTAGGTAGATCTCCCTAGGATCTACCTATTGATCCTAGATAGACAATGGGGCTATAATTCTATGGGTTTCCTAGACTCAAGAAAATTGATTCACAATTAACCTAAGGAGTCGTAGAGATAACATACCTTTCATTTTAGTTTGTCCTTCGTATATGCAGATATGAATTTCTAGCTTCAGTCTTTGCAACCTACTTCTTGCACACAAAATACAAAAATTCCTTTTTACCCCTCTACTTGGCATTAGAATCCTAGATCTAACTTAAATTGAACATTATCTACAATGAAATAAACCAGATCCAAACATTTATAAAGGAAATACAAACATGCTCAGGAGGAAAACCAATTATCTACTCATTAACATGAAGAAATTACATCAAATTCATACCTTAGATTTTTATGCATCCTCCTTGGCTCCTTCCTCCTTGCTTCTCCTCAACTTCTTCATTAAACTAGGAAACTTGATTATGGTTGTTCTGAATAGGAAAAACACCTCTGCAATTGAACAATATAACTTTGCAAATGATTCCTCCTCCATATGCTCAAGACTTTCATTCTTTATATAGATCCTTGGAAGATGCTTGGGAGAGATTCTAGATCTTCTACAACCCAATAAAAACTCGAATGATGTGAGTTCCAAGGCTCATGCCACAAAGATACAACTCACCCATCACTTAGCTCTTCGTAACTCATCGAATCTAGAATATTATAGATATAGTCACTTGTTGCAGTATAGATGACAAGTGTTGATATTCATGTGTTGTTTCCTATGAGTCCCTTGAAGACCCTAAAAAAAGTCTCGAATCCCGAGCTTAGAGATGTGATTTGGCATTCATCTTCATCTGGATCCCCTTTTGACTTGTAGGGCTATAACAATCTATGAATGAAGTTGCAACTAAAACAAATAACCAACTATGAGTAGATCACTCAGACTTTATTCCACTCACTCCAAGAGGTTGGCTTCAGTAACCATATCTTCTTACAATTTGCTACAATTCAAGTCAAGTCATACCAATTCTAGAATAATGCAAAACAAGGGGAATGATCCAAAAAATATGAAAACAATCGATATTGTTTGTATATGACAATATGGAAATAACATGGTACCCACAAAGATTTTAAGATCCAAACTCTAAGTGATGGCTATTATAAACTAAAGGAATGAAACAACATGATACACATATGTTGGAAAATGATTAAGTTAAATAGATTTGTTGATTAGCACTGAAAGGGAACAATGGAAATAGAAGAAAGTAAACCATGAAAAACAAAACAAAGAAAACACATGAAGGTTTTAGGCTCTCACCTTGAGTGCAAATTACCCAAGGGAGTTCAAAATATCAAGCAAAATGATGTTACAACTGAACTAAAGTATTCTTTATTCAAAGATGTAGGAAATTATATTACACACCAATAACTAGAGCCCTTTTCTCTCTAAAACTTAGAAATTAATCACTACAGTATGTTAGGTACCAAATCTATCATAATGAGAAGAAAACATAATACTGCACAAAATACCAGTGGAACAACAAAATGTACAGCATGACAATACTAAAAATAATACCTTTATTGATAGAAAGCAATGTTCACTTGCCTCTTCGAGGGGGAAACCTCTAGCAGAGCAACGCTCTATTACAATAATTATCAAGATAAAGTTTAATCATGCCTTCTACTCCTATTTATACTAAATCTATGTTCAAAAGAACAATCTAGAGGAAGATCTTTCTAGAATTGGAAGATCCTATTAAGTCTTCTTATATTAGACCTATTCACATTATTAACTAGATCTTATTTATTAATATTGGCCTTAATTACATGGAAAATATATTATTCTACTTACGTGAGGGGTTAGGAAGGTTAGGCCCCTAACATTCCCTTCCCCTTGAAAAAGAGCCTTGTCCTCAAGGCTTGAGATGAGGAAATTGTTGCAAAATAGTAGTTGGCTCCCAAGTGGCATCTTTTGGTTGAGTATCCTTTCATTGAACTAAAAATTCCTTGATGGTGCACTTATGGAGATGACACTCGCATTGATCCAATACTACTTGTGGCAACAACCAAATGGAATCCTCTTCATCCAACTATGGTAGACTAGTCTAGGTCTGGAATTTAGTGACAATCACTTTCTTCGGGCAGGAGACAGGAAAATCATGATGCAACTTAGAGTGATTTGGAAAGGCTAACTAGTAGGCCATTGACCCCACGCATTTGAGAATAGTATAAGGACCAAAACAATCAAGGGCGAGTTTCTAACAGTATTGGGATTTGAGTGAAGTTTTCTTGTAGGTTTCATATGGATAACACATGGTCCCCTTCATCAAATTGACTTTCAGAATGACCCTGATCTTCCTATTGCTTCATGTGGTTATGAGCCATGGCCAAATTTTCTTTGAGAGTATGGAGAATGTTCATGCGGACTGTCAAATTGTGTTCAACCTCCTGAACCTTGGAGACACCTAGCATGTATGGGATAACTAATGGTGGACTTTGTCCATATACTACTTCAAAGGGAGTCATGTGAGTGGCAATATGGTAAGAGGTTTTGTACCACCATTCAACGATGGGTAACCATTGAACCCACTGATTTTTTCTATAGGATACAAAAAACCTCAAATATGTTTCCAAACACTTATTGACTTCTTCAGTTTGGCCATCAGTTTGGGGATAATAGGTGGTGCTGAGATGAAATTGGGTTCCCTGGAAGCTTGAATAATTCTTTCCAGAAATTGCTGGTAAAAGTTGGATCACACTAAAAAATAATAGAATGAGGCATGCCATGGAGTTTGAAGATATTATCCATAAAAACTTGAGCCATTGTGGAGGTGGTGAACGAGTGTTGAAGAGCACAAAAATGAACATATTTGGAAAGACAATCCACAACCACCATGATGACTGAATTATTGCATGATTTAGGCAATCCAATAATGAAATCCATAGAAATATCCATCCAAATAGTAGGTGGAAGTAGAGGCGGTTTGAGTGTGCCAAGAGTTTTGATAGTCTTGCCTTTATTACATTGACATGTATCACATTTGGTCACAAAGGTGCATATGTCCTATTCAATACCATCCCAGAAAAAAGAACGTTTGACACGTTCATAAGTTTTGGAAAAACCTGAATGCCAATTGTAGGTGAAGCATAAAACTCAAAGACCATAGTGGTATTAAGGGTCGACTGTTTGCTTAAATACATGTAACCTTTATAGAAAAGATCTTCATTGTGCCAAGAGTAGCCTGGAGAATCTTGAGGATCCTGTTACATTTTTTGGATTAGGCTAGAAAGTTTGGGGTCTTTCCATCATTCCTTGTGAATACCCTAAATCCAATCCGTGACAATGAATGAGAGGGAAAAGAGGGACCCTTCTTATTCATATTTCCGAGAAAGGGCATCAACCACCACATTTTCTTTTCTCTTCTTGTAAATGATCTCATAATCATACCCAAACAACTTGGTCACCCAGTTTTGTTACTCTGGGGATGATATGTGTTGTTTCATGAAATACTTGAGGCTTTGATGATCTATTTTAATTTGGAAGCGTTGCCCCAAGAGATAAGGGTGTCAAAGATCCAATGCATGCAAAATAGCCAACATTTTCTTTTCATACATTGATTGGCCCAAATGTCACTCTGACAATTGTTTTCTGGTGAAAGACAAAGGTTGACCTTCTTGCATGAGGACTGCCTCAATGCCTCTCCTTGATGCATCACATTCCATAAAAAAGGTCTTGGTGAAGTCAGGTAGTTCCAGGACAGGAGTAGTGCACATAACGTCTTTAAAGGCTTGGAAGGATTGGTCAATTGTTGGTGTCCAATTGAAAGCATTATTTTTAAGGAGTTGTGAGGGGAGCCACACTTTTTCTATAATTATAAAAAAACTTGTGATTATAGCCCGTTAAACCCAGGAAACCATGCAAACTTTTAATGGTTTTAGGGAGAGGCCAATTATACATAGATTGAATTTTCTTAAGATCTACCGTTATACTGTTCTTTCCAATAATATAACCCAGGTACTCAACTTAGGAGGCACCAAAAGTACATTTCGAATGTTTGAGGAAGAGTTTTTCCTTGGAGAGGAGATGGAGAGCTTGATCCACATGGGTGATATGGGCTTGCCAAGTTTTACTATAGATGATAATATCATCAAAGAAAACTAACACAAAGAGACAAGCGAAAGGACGCAAGATATGATTCATGAGGCTTTGAAAAGTGGAGGGGGAATTATAGAGACCAAAGGGCATGACCAAGAACTCATAGTGACCGTCATGAGTGTGAAATGAAGTCCTAGGAATGTCCTCCTCTTTCATACGTATCTGGTGTTAGCCAGAAGATATGTCAAGTTTAGTAAAGTATTGAGCCCCATTAAGTTCATCCAGAAGGTCATAGATGATTGGAATGGGAAATTTGTCCTTGATGGTAAGTTTGTTGAGGGCACAAAAATAAAGACACATGCACCAAGTGCCTTCCTTCTTGAGGACGATGAATACATGGGAAGAATAGGGGCTGGTACTAGAACGGATAACACATGCTTCTAACAATTATTGGACAATTTTCTCAATTTTATTTTTCTGAGCAAAGGGATGGCGATAAGGGTGAACATTGGGAGGAATATTTCCCGTGATTAAAGGAATGGAATGGTCATGGTCGTCAAAGGAGGGGGGAAGGCCCTAGGGAGTTTGGAAAACAACTTGGTGTTGGGAAAGGATATATTTGAGGTTGGGGTGCACAAAGGGTGTCTCAACTGCTTGAATGGAATGGAATTGGGAAATGATACTAGAATGACCTTTTTTGAATAATGTGTCCATGTGATGGGAACTAATGATATCCAAAGAGCATGTGTAATGACTTGGAATTTATACTGTTGNGTAAGGGTAGGGTAACTAGGCTTGAAGCTTCGAAGGTGTTACCTCACACAAAAGCGTGGCACCAATGACACCCCTATATACACAGTAGTTGAAGCGATACCACAAACACCAAAACAAATAGAGAGGGGTAATATCCCTACTTGCCTTGATGCAACCTCGTGCTTAACTCTAGTGTTAGAGGAGGCTCCCAACACACTGGTTGTAAGAATGGATTTATCACTATTTAATGACTCTAGGTTTCATTTTGTGGCCTTGGAGAGTTTACTCTCCAATCCTATTTTAAGGCCCTAAGCCTATCTAATGTTGGTTTTCTAGGAGAGAAAATGTTTCTAATGGATTTTATATTATGCAATTATTTTTAATGGTTGTTGTTTAAGTCAAATGGAAATGGATGAAACTTTTTGTGATGTTTAACTCTTAACCCAACCAAGAAATGCAAAGATCCCAATGAAGTTCGTTCAATTCTATGAATTCTAGCTATGGGAGGGAAGAGAGAAAATTTTCTTTGTAAATTTGAAAATGCAACCTCATATACCAAGCAACCATACAAATAGTTTAGATCCAAAATTATTCTAAGAACTCAAACCAAATAATTCAATAATGAAAATTCTTGTTCTAATGCTTCAAAATCTCACAAGCATGCAATTTTTTATTTATATTTTATAACTTTTTCAAATGTGATGCAAAAGGATTCTTGATCTATGCAAGAACACAAAATGAAAATGGAAAACTATCAAATCAACAAGCCAAGGAATGTAGGAAATTGGTAGTAACGCTAAAAATCCCACTCCAGTGTCTCTACAATGATCTCACCCACATCTCACCTAAAAGGAGAGATATAGCGATGGATAATAATCACAAAAGGACAATCCAAATGAAATCAAATCAGACATGACCATATCCATTCAAATATGTTGGGTTCAGTCCCAACTTTATAGGATCACCAGACAACAATCATGTCTATCCAAGCAATCCAAAACAAACCACACAATTATATACCAAGCAACAAATGAAGGTTAATTATGTGACAATGAGACTCAAACAAAGGTAAGACACTTACTGAACAGATCAACACAGACCTCAGGGACCATTCAAACCAGATTTAATCTCATAAGCCCGATATCTTTTTCAATTTTTCAATTTACAAGGATCGTCGTAGGACACAAGAAATATAACCAATGACCATCGTCACGTGACTCTTATACTACAACATGTGATGACTAAAGAAAAAATCATTTTTTGAAAAGATGGATTTGCTTAAGATATATTAGATCTATCTCAGATCTACCCAATCTGAAAGATCTAACCTTTAGAAGAGTATAGGGAAGACAAATGAAATCACAAACATAAAACAAAGGGTGATTTGGAAAGGAAATCTAGACTAGATAATAATAAAAGATTCTTCCCCAGTGGAGTCATTGGTTCTGTTATTGGAGAAATATCACTAGTATGGTAGGTAGATCTCCCTAGGATCTACCTATTGATCCTAGATAGACAATGGGGCTATAATTCTATGGGTTTCCTAGACTCAAGAAAATTGATTCACAATTAACCTAAGGAGTCGTAGAGATAACATACCTTTCATTTTAGTTTGTCCTTCGTATATGCAGATATGAATTTCTAGCTTCAGTCTTTGCAACCTACTTCTTGCACACAAAATACAAAAATTCCTTTTTACCCCTCTACTTGGCATTAGAATCCTAGATCTAACTTAAATTGAACATTATCTACAATGAAATAAACCAGATCCAAACATTTATAAAGGAAATACAAACATGCTCAGGAGGAAAACCAATTATCTACTCATTAACATGAAGAAATTACATCAAATTCATACCTTAGATTTTTATGCATCCTCCTTGGCTCCTTCCTCCTTGCTTCTCCTCAACTTCTTCATTAAACTAGGAAACTTGATTATGGTTGTTCTGAATAGGAAAAACACCTCTGCAATTGAACAATATAACTTTGCAAATGATTCCTCCTCCATATGCTCAAGACTTTCATTCTTTATATAGATCCTTGGAAGATGCTTGGGAGAGATTCTAGATCTTCTACAACCCAATAAAAACTCGAATGATGTGAGTTCCAAGGCTCATGCCACAAAGATACAACTCACCCATCACTTAGCTCTTCGTAACTCATCGAATCTAGAATATTATAGATATAGTCACTTGTTGCAGTATAGATGACAAGTGTTGATATTCATGTGTTGTTTCCTATGAGTCCCTTGAAGACCCTAAAAAAAGTCTCGAATCCCGAGCTTAGAGATGTGATTTGGCATTCATCTTCATCTGGATCCCCTTTTGACTTGTAGGGCTATAACAATCTATGAATGAAGTTGCAACTAAAACAAATAACCAACTATGAGTAGATCACTCAGACTTTATTCCACTCACTCCAAGAGGTTGGCTTCAGTAACCATATCTTCTTACAATTTGCTACAATTCAAGTCAAGTCATACCAATTCTAGAATAATGCAAAACAAGGGGAATGATCCAAAAAATATGAAAACAATCGATATTGTTTGTATATGACAATATGGAAATAACATGGTACCCACAAAGATTTTAAGATCCAAACTCTAAGTGATGGCTATTATAAACTAAAGGAATGAAACAACATGATACACATATGTTGGAAAATGATTAAGTTAAATAGATTTGTTGATTAGCACTGAAAGGGAACAATGGAAATAGAAGAAAGTAAACCATGAAAAACAAAACAAAGAAAACACATGAAGGTTTTAGGCTCTCACCTTGAGTGCAAATTACCCAAGGGAGTTCAAAATATCAAGCAAAATGATGTTACAACTGAACTAAAGTATTCTTTATTCAAAGATGTAGGAAATTATATTACACACCAATAACTAGAGCCCTTTTCTCTCTAAAACTTAGAAATTAATCACTACAGTATGTTAGGTACCAAATCTATCATAATGAGAAGAAAACATAATACTGCACAAAATACCAGTGGAACAACAAAATGTACAGAATGACAATACTAAAAATAATACCTTTATTGATAGAAAGCAATGTTCACTTGCCTCTTCAAGGGGGAAACCTCTAGCAGAGCAACGCTCTATTACAATAATTATCAAGATAAAGTTTAATCATGCCTTCTACTCCTATTTATACTAAATCTATGTTCAAAAGAATAATCTAGAGGAAGATCTTTCTAGAAGTGGAAGATTCTATTAAGTCTTCTTATATTAGACCTATTCACATTATTAACTAGATCTTATTTATTAATATTGGCCTTAATTACATGGAAAATATATTATTCTACCTACGTGAGGGGTTAGGAAGGTTAGGTCCCTAACATTCCCTTCCCCTTGAAAAAGAGCCTTGTCCTCAAGGCTTGAGATGAGGAAATTGTTGCAAAATAGTAGTTGGCTCCCAAGTGGCATATTTTGGTTGAGTATACTTTCATTGAACTAAAACTTCCTTGATGGTGCACTTATGGAGATGACACTCGCATTGATCCAATACTACTTGTGGAAACAACCAAATGGAATCCTCTTCATCCAACTATGGTAGACTAGTCTAGGTCTGGAATTTAGTGACAATCACTTTCTTCGGGCAGGAGACAGGAAAATCATGATGCAAATTAGAGTGATTTGGAAAGGCTAACTAGTAGGCCATTGACCAACACTCATCTGAGAATAGTATAAGGACCAAAACAATCAAGGGCGAGTTTCTAACAGTATTGGGATTTGAGTGAAGTTTGCTTGTAGGTTTCATATGGATAACACATGGTCCCCTTCATCAAATTGACTTTCAGAATGACCCTGATCTTCCTATTGCTTCATGTGGTTCTGAGCCATGACCAAATTTTCTTTGAGAGTATGGAGAATGGTCATGTGGACTATCAAATTGTGTTCAACCTCCTGAACCTTGGAGACACCTAGCATGTATGGGATAACTAATGGTGGACTTTGTCCATATAATACTTCAAAGGGAGTCATGCGAGTGGCAATATGGTAAGAGGTTTTGTACCACCATTCAACGATGGGTAACCATGGAACCCACTGATTTTTTCTATAGGATAAAAAACACCTCAAATATGTTTCCAAACACTTGTTGACTTCTTCAGTTTGGCCATCAGTTTGGGGATGATAGGTGGTGCTGAGATGAAATTGGGTTCCCTGGAAGCTTGAATAATTCTTTCCAGAAATTGCTGGTAAAAGTTGGATCACGCTAAAAAATAATAGAATGAGGCATGCCATGGAGTTTGAAGATATTATCCATAAAAACTTGAGCCATTGTGGAGGTGGTGAACGAGTGTTGAAGAGCAAAAAAATGAACATATTTGGAAAGACAATCCACAACCACCATGACGACTGAATTATTGCATGATTTAGGCAATCCAATAATGAAATCCATAGAAATATCTGTCCAAATAGTAGGTGGAAGCAGAGGTGGTTTGAGTGTGCCAAGAGTTTTGATAGTCTTGCCTTTATTACATTGACATGTATCACATTTGGCCACAAAGGTGCATATGTCCTATTCAATACCATCCTAGAAAAAAGAACGTTTGACACGTTCATAAGTTTTGGAAAAACCTGAATGCCAATTGCAGGTGAAGCATAAAACTTAGAGACCACAGTGGATTTAAGGGTCGACCGTTTGCTTAAATACATGTAACCTTTATAGAAAAGATCTTCATTGTGCCAAGAGTAGCCTGGAGAATCTTTAGGATCCTGTTACATTTTTTGGATTAGGCTAGAAAGTTTGGGGTCTTTCCATCATTCCTTGTGAATAGCCTAAATCCAATCCACGACAATGAATGAGAGGGAAAAGAGGGACCCTTCTTATTCATATTTCCGAGAAAGGGCATCAACCACCACATTTTCTTTTCTCTTCTTGTAAATGATCTCATAATCATACCCAAACAACTTGGTCACCCAGTTTTGTTACTCTGGGGATGATATGTGTTGTTTCATGAAATACTTGAGGCTTTGATGATCTATTTTAATTTGGAAGCGTTGCCCCAAGAGATAAGGGTGTCAAAGATCCAATGCATGCAAAATAGCCAACATTTTCTTTTCATACATTGATTGGCCCAAATGTCACTCTGACAATTGTTTTCTGGTGAAAGACAAAGGTTGACCTTCTTGCATGAGGACTGCCTCAATGCCTCTCCTTGATGCATCACATTCCATAAAAAAGGTCTTGGTGAAGTCAGGTAGTTCCAGGACAGGAGTAGTGCACATAACGTCTTTAAAGGCTTGGAAGGATTGGTCAATTGTTGGTGTCCAATTGAAAGCATTATTTTTAAGGAGTTGTGAGGGGAGCCACACTTTTTCTATAATTATAAAAAAACTTGTGATTATAGCCCGTTAAACCCAGGAAACCATGCAAACTTTTAATGGTTTTAGGGAGAGGCCAATTATACATAGATTGAATTTTCTTAAGATCTACCGTTATACTGTTCTTTCCAATAATATAACCCAGGTACTCAACTTAGGAGGCACCAAAAGTACATTTCGAATGTTTGAGGAAGAGTTTTTCCTTGGAGAGGAGATGGAGAGCTTGATCCACATGGGTGATATGGGCTTGCCAAGTTTTACTATAGATGATAATATCATCAAAGAAAACTAACACAAAGAGACAAGCGAAAGGACGCAAGATATGATTCATGAGGCTTTGAAAAGTGGAGGGGGAATTATAGAGACCAAAGGGCATGACCAAGAACTCATAGTGACCGTCATGAGTGTGAAATGAAGTCCTAGGAATGTCCTCCTCTTTCATACGTATCTGGTGTTAGCCAGAAGATATGTCAAGTTTAGTAAAGTATTGAGCCCCATTAAGTTCATCCAGAAGGTCATAGATGATTGGAATGGGAAATTTGTCCTTGATGGTAAGTTTGTTGAGGGCACAAAAATAAAGACACATGCACCAAGTGCCTTCCTTCTTGAGGACGATGAATACATGGGAAGAATAGGGGCTGGTACTAGAACGGATAACACATGCTTCTAACAATTATTGGACAATTTTCTCAATTTTATTTTTCTGAGCAAAGGGATGGCGATAAGGGTGAACATTGGGAGGAATATTTCCCGTGATTAAAGGAATGGAATGGTCATGGTCGTCAAAGGAGGGGGGAAGGCCCTAGGGAGTTTGGAAAACAACTTGGTGTTGGGAAAGGATATATTTGAGGTTGGGGTGCACAAAGGGTGTCTCAACTGCTTGAATGGAATGGAATTGGGAAATGATACTAGAATGACCTTTTTTGAATAATGTGTCCATGTGATGGGAACTAATGATATCCAAAGAGCATGTGTAATGACTTGGAATTTATACTGTTGNAAATTGTTGACTATATGGATATAACAATTGATCTCTTGGGCAAGGTGGAGATGAATGAAATTATGAGTGCTTCCATTGTCAACTAGGATGTTGAATTTTTGGTGCTTAATGTAGCTGATTAACTTGAGCATTTGGGAAGTAACGAAGTCATAGGTTCAAATTTGGGAGGATCAAAGGGTGGTGTAATATCATCTTCTTGGGGTAACGCTTCCTCAATTGAAACCACAACATCTTAATCAGAAACATCCTCTGAAATTGCCATAAAAAGTTTATGTTATTTACACTTATGCCCTGGAAAGTGTTTCTCATCATAATTATAGCAAAGACTCTTGAGTTTGGGTTCATCCATTTCCACCTATGTTAATTTTTGGACCTTGATAGGAGTCGCCTGAGGGGTAGGAGTGGGAGGTTTAGGGTGGAGAATAAAAGAGAATTTTCTACTCTGAGAAAGGATGACCTATTGTGTCTCCTTTACACATTTAGTTTCTTCCAATTAAGTCTAGGGGTGAGCCATGGGGATCTATGCTTGGATTTCATCCTTGAGGGAACTGATAAAACATTCCTGGAAGAAGGCATATGTCATACCATTTATTCAAAAATCCAAGAGATCAAAGGCAACGCTAAAGTCGTCCATTGTCCCAAACTATTTCAACTTGGTCAGATGACCTAAATGGTGGGTGTCTATGTCAAAGCGTTCATACAACTCAACAAAAAATTGTGTCCAAGCAATATACCCTTGGAATGCATTGTGATTCCATTGCCACCATTTCCATTGTTCCAGATCCAAATAGAGAACACCATAACAAAGATTTCTCAACTCATCAATAATTCCATGCAGAAAAAAATAGTGTTCCATTTGAGTGACCCAGGTTGTTGGACACAAGCCGTCAAATTGGTTTACGTAAAATCTGAGAAGATGGGGGTCTTGATGTAGGGATCTATAATGAGAGTGAAGAGGTTGGTTAGAGTCAACACCTTCAACATGGAGGGGTGGGTTAGAGGAGGAAGGACCCTAGAATTTGTCCATGAATTGTTTGACAGTGGAATTGATTTTGTTAATTCAACTATTGAGTTGTTCCTGGATTTAGCCCACTTTGGCATTAATGGCATGAATGTTAGTATTTAGTTTATGATAGGTTTCATCTTGGTGAGTAGGATCCATTTGGGGATGAGTGGGTCCACATAAAAAAAAGAAGATAAGTGATATATACCACTGTGATAATTGAAACCAGAGGAAGCCAATGGAGTAAGTGGGAAATAAGGGTGTTGGTAAGGGGATGGGTCCACAGGAAAAAAAGGATTAAAAATGATAGGCATCACTGCGATCAGGGCGAAGATGGGAATTGAATAGGATAGGTCCCAAATAAGGCTGTCGCAAAGGGGGGTCAAGTCCATGGAAAAAAATAATTAAAAATGATAGGTACCACTATGATCAGGGCAAAGAGAGGAATCCAATGGGATAGGTCCCGAATAAGGGTGCTAATGGGACCACTATTTTTTTTTCAACTTTTGTAGAATTACACTCTAGATTGAAAAATACTGCAGTGGAAAATGACACAAATTATTAACCAGAAAAAATAATGTAGACATTTCGCAACCAGAATGCAGGATGCAAGGTTGCATGACAATAGCTCTCATATTTTTCTTTCCCTAGGGGTTAGGGTTTACAAGGCTTTTACAGACAAGGGTTTTCCCTATGATATAGCTCTCTGATATATGTGTAGGGTTGAAAAATAGTACTTGGACCAATATCTCAGGGAACCAACTAAGGAGGTTTGACTGTACCCTTAGTCGTACTACCTGATTACCTAGGTACTAGAGAGTATCTTCCCAAGTGTTGTTCTCGGTGTCACTATAATAGTCAGGCGGTCGATCCACTGATCTAGGGTTGGTTTCAGGAGACCTAGGGGACTCCTGATATACCTAATAGTACATGGGAGTGATGGCCATGTATGGATTTTGTTTAATGCGGTACTACTCGAAGGGTACCAACATGTGTTACAGAGGTTTCCAACAAGGTGAAACTTTGGTTTCTAGACAACCCCATTGAACCATCTATATTTCCTGAATGTAGTATTCCCCACCACAATTTTACCCACTAAACGATAGATCTCTATGCTTTAAATACATCAACAATACATGTCTCTACCCTAAAAAAACAAATCCCACATTTTCCACAGAGGAAAATGCTTTGATACCACTTGTAAGGTACCCGATATATTATAATGAGTAGAAAGCATAAATACTGCAGAAAATGCCAGAAGAACAACAAAATGTAGAGAACCACAATACCAAAAATGATACCTTTATTGATAGAAATCAATGTTCACTTTCCTCTTCGAGGGGGAAACCTCCAGTAGAGAAACACTCTATTACAATAATTCTCAAGAAAAATATTTTCCATGGCTTCTACTCCTATTTATACTAAATCTATCTTCAAAAGAACAATCTAGAGGAAGATATTTCTAGAAGAAGAAGCTTCTATTAAGTCTTCTTACATAAGACTTGTTCTCATTATTAACAAATCCTTATTTATTAATATTGGCCTTTATTACATGGAAAATATATTAATATACCTATGTGAGGGGTTAGGGAGGTTAGTGTTGAGTGCTCAACACACCCTAAAAGCTTTTATGAAATTTTGTCTCTTTTGGGTACCACTTGTTTCTTTTGTTTTGATTTTTGAATTGAGTCCACTGTGGAGGGATTGATAATGTTGTTTTCATTTCTCTTCATCAATCAAATTGGATTTGTTTGAACCTGTCAATGTGAAATCTTTGTGTCTAAAAAGAACTTCGAATTTTAACTAAGAATCTGCAGCTGAAATTGTGACGCGTGCGCTTATGTTCAGTGTCGGAAAAATATGAGCAAGTAAAATGACCACATAGTAACAATAATCATTGATCACCAATGTATCATCGACATCGGTAAAAAGTGGATTAGATTTGCACCAGTTGTTCGCAAAGAATATTCAGGAGGTTACCGATTTCCCATCGACGTCGAAGAAATACGAGAGGGATACATTTTGACATGGGCCATGATGAACGCTCGATAGCCGATCATGGATGAGTTTGTTCGGGGTCGGTGAATTCTCAAAGATTTAAATCATGGAAAAAAATTTCATTGACATATCGTCGATCACCAATCCCCGATGCATTTTCGACATCGAAAATTTTCGAAGGGGGTAATCCGAGAATGATTGTTTAAGGCTATTGTTGATCATCGATCCCTGATGCATTTTCAACATCGGCAGGGGAGGACCTATTGTTAAAATTCTTAGCTAATGAAAGTCCTTGATTCTGAATAACATGATTAAACAAAGATGTCAATTTCAAGTGCCACATGGCTTTGTCGCGTAGGCATTTCATACGACATAGTTTCATAGGTTTCCCCATGTCCTAGTCACACTTCCAAGTCAACATTTCCACATCAATGCTGTATGGTAAGATGGGTTGGCGTCGAATTTTTTTCTGAGAGATATCAACGAACATTGTCTAAAGAAAATCCTTGACTCCCGATTCACCTGTTAATTTAGTGGAATGATGGGACGTTTTTAGCACACAATAAGATCATATTCTGCCATTTAATAGGCCAATTAATGTTTTTCTCCACATACATTTCTACCTCGTGCGTTAATTGAACAACGAGAATTTGAAACCATCAATGAACCACATTATAGCCTGCGCCAACGTCGCCAACCTATGACTACATTTAATATTGAACATAATGAAGATCTGACAACATATTTTGTAGAATCACACTCATACCTTGAATTGAATAAATGATGCGACAAGGTAAGTATTATCTCTTTTTAAAACACTAAGACAAATTTGAATGCCTCCATTATGCACATAAGTTTCCCATTTCCAGATCATTCGAAGAAGTGAAGAGAGAGTCTCCAGGGTTACGTTTGATTCTCAGACTTAAAAAAAACTAGGTTAAGCTAGTGCGAAGAAGAGGTATGTGTTAATTTTTATCAGTTCAGCGGTCGTAATTTTTATGTATCAACATCCTATCTGCAACATGATGTCTAACATTGTTCTATCTATAGGGAAAATGCCTCCAAGGAAGCCAATGACCAGACGCTTGCCGAGCGCACCGAAATTAAAGGAAGCGAAGATTGGTGAAGGATCTTCTCCCATAATGGCGAGGCAGTTGGAGTTTTCTACCAGAGTGGAGCCGATCATCAAGACTTCGAATAAGAAAGCATTCACTCAACCCCCTACTTTCGGCGATACAGAAGCAACCATTGGATAAAAAATAATTCTCCCATAGTGGGGAGATTTATTCAATAGAATTAACCAGGAAGATTACACTGAGTTTATCCCATACATCGACCCAGATGTAAGGGTGATCAAAGAAAAGGTATTTTGGAATATTCGGAGGTCATGATTGCATCTGGTATCCTGCCAAACTCCATTCTTTCCCTGCATTGAGACTTTGAGTTGGATAATCAATCACATAGATGCATAGAAGTGCCTAATTAATGATGAGAATGGTGGATGTGTCATATTTTTTCTCCCGATAGAGGTATAGAAGTACTACAAAATCAGGGACACGAAGGAGTGGTTGAACACATAATTCGTGGTGAAGTTCTATGAATTCCATGACACCAACTGATTAATGACCTCCTGGTGGAAGAAAGACAAGAAATTTACGAACCAGAGCAATCAATGGTATAGGAAAGTGAATCTGAGGGAGCCATATATATACTTGATGGCTCTAATCTGTCGATTATACAGAGAAAAATATTGGGCCAAGTTCTCAGAGGAATGGATGCCCCTGGCATACAGTGTGGCTATTTCTGGGAGTAGTTTCAATTGGGGAGAAATTATCTCCAAGAAATTGAGCACTAGTATACTGCAAGCTTAGTCACCAATGGAGGGAAAAGCACCCACTTTTCACATGGCCTCATATCTACTAGATGTAATATGCACAAGGAATTTGTTCGCTGGTATGAATCTAAGATAGCATGTCGCAAAGTTTCTTGTACATGTATACTTCAACATCCTATGGGAAAACATGTACAAGTAGTATTATGCTCTTATTTGCGATGAATTCATCACTCAGATTTATTTCATTATATTTAAAAAGGAATTCCCAACGCTGTCTATAGTAGCCAAGAAAAAATATTTTGAAAGTAGGGCACTGGTACCTAGATGAGACCACAACCTATATCAGGGTGTTTGGGGCCTACCAGAGCACCACATTTTCTCCCCGCTCACATCCCAGACCGTCTCATTGTAGGATACATATGTTACTAGAATATCCTACAGGGATATAACGCCACTTTGGTTAAGGACAAGAAACAAGCATTCGTACCCTATGGTTTCCATGTAGGTTTTTATATAGTGAAGGAAACTACTCAAGCTAAACAAGAGGGTTTGAATCAGTTGGAATATAGGTTCTTGACATGCCAGTTTCGCAAGCATGACCCTAAAGGCCTAGTTCTCCAACATGCTTCACAAGTCTCTTCCTACTGGCCATATGCGCATGACAAGTTTGAAGATGATATTTTTACAGAATGTGCTCAGGACTGGGAGGAGGTATCATAGAGAAAATCTAACCCGAACATGACTAGGTTCAAAGCTATGAGTATGGATGAGAAAGTCAAAACAATAGAATAATTGGCTCAAGAAGCTCTCAAGGTTAGAGAAGAAATCAGAGAAGCATAAGCCACAAAGGAACAAAGGAGAGAGTTGTTGTTACTATAAGGTGCCTAAAGAATCATCGACCAACTCGAGAATGATCCTCAACTAGTATAAATGATGAGGATCACCCTGGCCGACCCAATCACAATCAGAGAAGAGCTAAATGGCTCAGAGTCAATACAACTGGAGGAAACCACCATACTGGAAAAACCCAGAGTTCCATCACCTCAGGCTAGGTCATCGGTGACCATTCCAACCCAGTATGAGAGTCCAAGAAAACCAGGTGAAATGGGTGTGCCAAATCCCATGTTTGATCTAATAACCATCTATGATGATGAACAGAGTTTAGAGGTATTACTTGTAACTCCGATACCAATTACAGAGGAGAAAGAACCTGGGGTAACATATTCTCCAAGTCCCGATGCATCAGTTCCAAACCTTCTACATGGTGACCATGAGGCCAAAAGTGCCTTAGACACTGAGTTTCTCGACCTATCGGGGACCTCGAAATATAGCTCGAGGGACGAGCTAGGTTTAGGTGGACAAAAAGAAGAAGTGAAACATCTAGAGATCGACACCTCGACAAAAAATCACCAAGTAAGTACTGAGCATATCACTAACTCTTCAATTTTGGTTGATACCTCACTAGCCGATGAACATCAAATGAAGGTTGAGCCATCAAGACATATGGAAGAAGTACAAGAACTGGTCCTAGAGAAAATACATACACCATGAAGCTTGGGAAACACTTTGACCTGGGGGGAACAAAAAATCCTTGAGCCTGTTGATGAGGTCGCCGATATACAGGTGATCTCTTATGAAAGGAAGAGAAATCTATCACAAGGAGGACAACCAAGAAAATAAGTCTCACATTAGATAGCTTGATTCTCATCACCACGGAGGAGAAATTGCTCAACACAAAACTCACAAAGACATGTGAGACCGTCGACACAAGGATGGATATCACTGATGCCACATTGGATTGAGTGGAACGAGATGAAAAGGAACTGGCCACTACACTGAAAGATCTAGACCATCTGCTCCATTTGGAAAAATATTACTAAGACTCAACGCAGGCCACAATGTTTCTGAAGAGTGAGTTCTAAGATGCATATGCAAAGTTCATAAGTGAAAGGCATATTTTCACTGCATGTGTAGCTGATTATCAAGATGATATCCTTATGGCACTGACAACCTATAAGGATGTGGAGAGATGGTATGAAAAGGCATACCAAGTTGTAGAACAAATTGATTACATCAGCGTAGTGCAGAAGGGCCGAGACGTGAAGGAGCATGGCATTCGAGTGCTAAGGGATGACAACATCTCCTGGATCAGGAAGTAACCGAATACTGGGTAAGTATGTCCCAAGAACCTCAGCGAGAGATATATAAGAAGTGGTCCAAGTGCGAAAGAGGTTAGGAAAATATCAATCAGGAGATGAAAGACATTGGCCTCTCAGAGTTCGTCTCACCTGAAGACTTTGTTGACTTGCATGACATAGTCAAGTGACATGCAGAACAAGAATTAGTATGGGGAGTAGAGATCACATAGGTGGCAACCATGACACTGGGTCAAATACAAAATTTTATGGAACATCCAATCAAGGCTCATGTAGTTCTGCAACGTTTGAGTACAAAAATCATCAAATACAAAGAACGTGCAGTAGAAGTGAAGGAAACCCTCTCAGCCCGATGGACCAACACAAATTATCGTATTATAACACATGCGAGGATCTCTTTTTCAAGTGGTTAGAATATGAGAAGAGTCATCCACTCCAGTAGAACTACGAGATGATTTCTAGAGAACAAAGAGATCAAGTGCCATGTAGAAATAATTTTTTTTACTTAACACAAACTTGTAGCAGCTATTTTTAGTTAGTGATTCTTTATAAATAAGGGGATTGACCTTTTAGAAAAGGGTCGGTGGTTTTTGGAGAAGACCCTCTTTTTGAGAATTGTAAAGAACTATTTTTAAACAACCTTAATTGAGAAGTTCTATTTAGGACCAGAGACAATTTTTTTTTTTTCATCAAGGCGTTATGTGATTGGATCGAGGAGGAATTACATCCAAATTTTATTTCAATAATTGATGCTTCAACAAGTAAGAGTTTCTGAAACTATTGATAAGCCATCTATTTCAATATTTTAGCAGTTATTTTGTTCTCAATGATGGAAAGAAAATCGTTGTATTAATGTGTGATTGATGGTAGAGATAACGAAACTATTTTTCTTGCATTCATCTTATTGCATGTGTATTTTATTTCAATAATTGTATCTCAGTCACTGTTGAAATACCAACAAGTTAATGTATTATTACTAGACTTGTAATAAGTGTGAATATCGTTGTTTGCATGCTTGAGCACGAGGGTTATCCCAGGCTCAACCTTCTTCAGTAGTTAAGAATAACTTCTATAAATTGGTTTATACCAGCACACCTCATGTTATCATATTCATCTAATAAAAGGAAAAGACAAAAAGAGAATGTTTAATATGAAGGAGGATCTTTCACAGAAAGATATCTTATTAATCACTAAGTAAATCCCATTGATAAATTAGCTAGATCAAAAGATATGGAGAACCATTCCACAATTAAACATTGCAGAGTCTAATTGGGCCTCTAAGGTGGGGTTGGTTCCTACTGTTGAGTTAAACGGATCTCAGACTGCTCAACATAATTTGCGCTAGAAGGAGGGCCTGAATGAATGAAGGACTAACAATATTTCTAATCATATATTTCACATAGCCTACAGATTCAAAACATCCCATATGCATGGCTAGTCATTCTCAAGACATCCCACTTACAGAGAGTACTGCCTAAATGAGTAACTCAACCCAGCATGAGGAACAACACCTATTCCCTAAAATATTTTACACTCTTCCCCATGAGGAGTTGAAGCAATTCAAAAGAACCATAAGATCTTATGCTCGACAAATTGGATCATTATCCTTAGCCCCGTTACTTCCTCATAGAAAACAGGTAAGTAGACCAGTCATCGATACCCCTGACCAGGTTGTTTTTCACATAGTAGAAGACCTGATAGATTTTTCCCTCACTGAGATCGAACAACCCCTTAATTTGATCCCAAAAACACTAGGTGGTAACTACTCTGAGCCTGACAATTTTGAATTTGACGAGGAAGGGTTTAACTCGGATCACTCAGTTTCAGAATCGGACGACATGGAGGATAATAAAGATAATAATGAAGAAAGGGGAAATCCACCTCCAAATAATTAACCTTGGTTGGCCAGATATGCTCTAGCAATCCCAGGATGGGTACATAACCTCCCTCGACATCCAAAAAAATTACTTCCCAAATTCGACCCTGAAACCTCTGTATTGCCTGAAGACCATATTAAAAAGTTCATACTAGCTATAAGACTGATGAACGTACAACATGAGGATGTAGTATGTGGTATTTTTCCCTATACCTTTAATAATTCAGCCTCAACTTAGTATTTTAACTTGCCTGTGGGGTCTATAACTAGTTGGACGAAGTTTCAAAAATATTTCTTAGAAAAATTTGCAGAAGAAACCACCATAGGAGATTTAATGGATGAACTCTTCATCGCCACCATGATTTCAAAATAGAAGGTTAAAGAATTCAATCAATGGTTTACCACTATCCTGAAAAAATTTCAACCTGAAGCTAAACTTACTCAGAAGTTGCAAATTGAGGTATATGCTAATTCTCTCCCTGGTTCCATTTACATGTTTGTGAAAAGGGTTGCCAAACATACCCTGGCTGAAAATTTTGAGGAAGCCAAAATGATTGAATTCCAAATGAAGGGATGCAAAGAGGGATAGGTCTCACTAGTTAAGAAGGAAGTTCAACCTCCACCTAGAAGAGGACTTTTGTTGACTAGAACCTCGGGAAAACAAACAGAACAAGGTACTGAAAAGGGAAGTGGGGACATAAAATACCTACAACGGATGATAAATAAACTGTCAAATGAAATCGTATACCTGAAAAGAAGTGTCGGGGAAGGAAACCAAGGTCAAAGGCCCTATAAACCATTTTTTAAGAGAAACCCACCCTTCAAAGCGATTGAACCTCCCCCAACCAACTTAAACATTGACCTGGGTAGTGTAGAATCAAACTCTTTTTGTACATATCATCAAGAGAAACATTTTGACAGAGACTGTCCCTAATGGGTGCATGTTATGAATTTAATTTCAAATCAGTTCCTAGATGAAGTTTCTCTTACCAAAAAATCAAGTGGCTCAGCGGTGAACATCACCGATCAGGAAGAAGTTAGGCCACTGGAAGAAACAACTATGTTGTTATGGGATCCTGACTTTCTGATTCCTCTCGATGATGCACTTGAAGTTCAAGAACCACCCGCTGAGGTTTTGGGGGTGAAAACGCAAAGTAAGGGTCAATCAGTCTCAAGTGGCCTTATCATTGTCCAATCTTTGAGGGGAAAACAAACAACTGATCACTTGAAAGCACCTTTGTCTCCCAAAGAAATACTATAAACATACATACACGGGAGTCACCCAAGCTGGACTACAACATAATAGAAGACTTAAAGAAGCTGAAGGCTAATGTGTAGGCCATGGACATGTGTAGAATCCCCCAACAAAAGGACTTTATGTTACAGGCCTTAAGGTCAATATAAGCCCCTATAACGAGCACTGACCTAGGTGAGGTCCCATCTCCCACATATCTAAATAAAAAACCAAATGTGAATGATTTCTCTGTAGGAAAAAGAGAAAATTCGTTTGTCCCACCTCTCCTTTTAACATTCAAAGTCTTCAACATAAACCTCCATAATTGTTTAGTCGATTTAGGGGCATCCTCCAATGTCATTCCATTATCAATCTGCAATAAATTGAATGCAGTTCCACTCAAAAGTGATAAACAAGTTATAAAACTAGACATAACTCAAGTAAAAGTTATTGGGGAACTTAAGGATGTCATGATCATAATGGCAACACACCCAAAATTTGTTCAAGTAATTGACATCATTGTGGTAGATAACCTAGAAGCTTATGGACTGCTACTTAGTCGAGATTGGTCTGAGAAATTGAATGGATACTTTAGGATGGACTGGGCTCACCTCTAGTTTCCATTAAAGGGACATACCAACATGATTAGGATCGATAGGGAAATATATCTCAAACATATTGTCATCGATTTAGAAGCTTTCAATGAACCCTCATCGAAATATTTCCCCGTGCTAGGAAACTACTCATGTGATTCTAATTTCGAAAATTTCTCTCCTCTGTCATCTGATGTACCTCTCACTCAAAACTTCAAAATGGTTTTTCAGGTGAATCTACTGGAAGCAGCAGAAGAAAACATCTTCTTCCAAGAACCTCTGTTGGAAACAACAAACAAGGTATACAGAGATGAGGAAATAACTAGGCATGAAAAAGTCACTAAATTTCACTCACAAGTTTGGACGTTGTATTTTGATGGATCTAAATCACAAGATTTATACTCATTTACCCAAAGGGGAAGTAGATTTTCCTATCCTATAGACTAGAATTTGAATGCACCAATAACACTGTCGAGTATGAAGCTCTAGTTCAGGGACTAAAGAAAGACATAGACTTAAACATTAAAGAACTAAAATTTTTTTGGGACTATGAAATTATCGTTAGGCAAGTGAAGAATACTATACATTGCAATTCACCCCATGAGGAATTACCAACAAGAGTTTCATAGGCCAATAGAACATTTCAATGCCTTCAATATTATCGTTGTTCCTAGGACAAAGAACACTCTTGTTGATTCCCTAGCTGCCGCAGCCTCAAGGCTACCTCCTTTAGAAGACTATGAAGCCTCCAGGTTCACTGTGGAACTACTCTACAAACCATCAGTACCCAACAATATTTATAATTGGAAGGTTTTTGAAGGAGATGAACAGATTGTAGATTTTTTGACCAATCAATAGAATTTTAAAGGTCTGGCTATTGATGATGAAGTATTCCAAGAGCAACTAGCAGAAACCGATTCCCACAAACAAAAGGGTGGAACAGATCACTCTAATAACAAACTAAGGTTTCACACAATACTGAAAGGGATAGCGAATTTGAAGAACCTTTTTGACCCGAGGGAAAGATTTAAAGGGTCAAAGAACACAAAGACAGGGATTTTGTGTCCCATATACGAGATTATAAATATAAGAACGCCAAAAAACCCTAAGAATATAAATATAGGCAAAATAGTGTCTAAAGAAGACATGAAATCTTATCTCAAACTTTTTAGAGAATATCAAGATGTCTTTGCATGGTCCTATCGGGATTTGAAAACTTATGACACTCACATTATTCAACACACAATCCCATTAAAATCCGTAGTAAAACCCTTCCAACAAAATATCAGGAAGTATCATCCATCTCTGGAACCCCTCATGTATCAAGAATTAAAGAGATTATTAGATGCTAAGATTATCTTTCAGGTTAGACACTCTGTCTGGGTAGCAAATTTGGTTACTGTCAGTAAAAAGTCTGGGAAGATCCACATGTGTGTAGATTTCAGAAACCTTAACAGAGCATCAGAAAAAGATAACTACCTAGTCCCACCCATGGAAGATCTCTTGCAAACCATGTCTGGTTCTAAAATTTTCTCCCTTCTAGATGGTTTCTCAAGTTATAATCAGGTTCTATTTTTAGAGGAATACAGATTGAAAACTACCTTCTGAACCAAGTGGGGAACTTTTTCTTATAAACACATTCCCTTTGGGTTGATTAATACAGGAGAAACCTTCCAAAGGGCCATGGACGCAGTTTTTCATGGATTGATTAACAAATGTGTAGTAGTATATTTGGACAATGTGACTGTGTATTCAAAGAACAAAAAAGATCACATCCAACATCTAACCTAGATTTTCGAAAGGTGTAGGAAATATATAATATATTTAAACACTAAGAAAACTATCTTTGGTGTAAAGGAATGGAAACTACTAGGTCATATTATATCTCAAGCAAGAATTCATATAGACCCAGAATGAATAAAGGAAATAGCTCAACTTCCCTTACCCCATAAAAAAAAGGCTATGTAATCCTTCTTTGGGAAAATTAATTTTATGAGGAAGTTCACACCCGATTTCGCTGAATCTATCAAACCCTTACAAAAAATGATATGCAAGGATGCATATTTTCAGTGGGATGACGAGCGAAAATATGCTTTTAATAATATTAAGACTGCAATATCTCAAGCTATGATGCCGTGAAGTCCGGACTTTAGTAAAGATTTTTTCCTCTATAATTTCTCCTCTGACCAATCCTTAGTTGCAGTATTGACCCAGAAAGATGATGATAACAATGAGGCACTAGTATCATTCACGAACACTAATATCCAAGGAGTCGAATTGAATTTCCCTGCTATAGACAAACAAGCTTATGCGATGTACAAAGAAATAAAACATTTCAGATATTACATCCTAAAAAATTGCACCAAATTCATCGTGCCTCACCCTGTAGTTAGATCCCTATTCACTCAATAGGAGATGGGGGAAAGAAGGGGAAATTAGATGGCAATTGTCCAAGAATTTGATCTAGATATTAAACCTACCAAATTAGTAAAGGGACAAGGATTGTGTAAGCTGGCCGCAGAATCCCAAGATCAAATAAATGAAGACCTCGAGTTGGAGAATGAATTACCATTATGGTGTAGTGAGGTTTAATACATTCCCCCAGGGCCAGAGTCTTGGTATGGAAAATTGGTTTACCTCTTGTATCATGGGACTTTCCCATAAAACTTAAACTCTATGGAAAGGAGAGCTCTCAGACTAAAATCTACGCAATATCTCCTCGTAAATTCAATACTTTTACGCATAAATTATGATGGAGTAATTTTGAGATGTCTTGAACATGAATATGCATAAAAGGTGTTGAGGGAGCTCCATGATGGTCTTGCAAGTGGAAACTTTGTAGGCAATACCATAGCTCACAAAGTATTAAGAGCCAGATATTACTTTCCTACTCTATTTAGGGACGCTCATACATACGCTAGGAACTATAAATCTTGTCAAATGAGCACGGGGAGACAAAGGAGAGAAATTGTCCCACTCCAACCAGTGACCATATCTAGACCATTCAAACAATGGGGGTGAGACATCATAGGGGAGATTACCCCGAGTTCTTCAAAACAACATAAATACATACTGACTAATAAAAACCATTTTACGAAATGGGAAGAGGCCATTTCCTGACTCACGTGAATGAAAAGGTTGTAATCCAATTCATAGAACAACAACTGGTCACAAGGTTTGGGATGCCTTCCGTTCTCATTTTTGACACTGCTACTTACTTTTATTCTACTCTATTAACAAAATTTTCTCTAGACAAAGGAATCATAATAATATACTCTGCAAACTAATATCCACAAGGGAATGGGGTGGCAGAATCAACTAATAATAACTTAGTGAGGATCTTGAAGAAAACAGTCACAGAAAATTAGAGGAATTGGCATAGCTTTCTTTATAATTCCTTATGGGCATATACAGTAACACCCAAGGAAGCTATAGGAAACTCTCCATACTTTCTAGTATACGGATAAGAANCTAGCCGATGAACATCAAATGAAGGTTGAGCCATCAAGACATATGGAAGAAGTACAAGAACTGGTCCTAGAGAAAATACATACACCATGAAGCTTGGGAAACGCTTTGACCTGGGGGGAACAACAAATCCTTGAGCCTGTTGATGAGGTCACCGATATACATGCGATCTCTTATGAAAGGAAGAGAAATCTATCACAAGGAGGACAACCAAGAAAATAAGGCTCACATTGGATAGCTTGATTCTCATCACCACGGAGGAGAAACTACTCAACACAAAACTCACAAAGACATGTGAGATCGTCGACACAAGGATGGATATCACTGATGCCACATTGGATTGAGTGGAACGAGATGAAAATGAACTGGCCACTACACTGAAGGAGCTAGACCATCTGCTCCATTTGGAAAAATATTACTGAGACTCAACACAGGCCACAATGTTTCTGAAGAGTGAGTTCCAAGATGCATATGCAAAGTTCATAAGCGAAAGGCATATTTTCACTGCATGTGTAGCTGATTATCAAGACAATATCCTTATGGCACTGACAACCTATAAGGATGTGGAGAGATGGTATGAAAAGGCATACCAA
Organism: Picea glauca; assembly: GCA_000966675.3. NCBI lineage: Eukaryota > Viridiplantae > Streptophyta > Pinopsida > Pinales > Pinaceae > Picea > Picea glauca. Next base: position 141,548 of record JZKD02S1649986.1, read on the forward strand.
GTTGTAGAACAAATTGATTACATCAGTGTAGTGCAGAAGGGCCGAGACATGAAGGAGCATGGCATTCGAGTGCTAAGGGATGACAACATCTCCTGGATCAGGAAGTAGCCAAATACTGGGTAAGTATGTCCCAGGAACCTTAGCGAGAGATATATAAGAAGTGGTCCAAGTGCGAAAGAGGTTAGGAAAATATCAATCAGGAGATGAAAGACATTGGCCTCTCAGAGTTCGTCTCACCTGAAGACTTTGTTGACTTGCATGACATAGTCAAGTGACATGCAGAACAAGAATTAGTATGGGGAGTAGAGATCACATAGGTGGCAACCATGACACTGGGTCAAATACAAAATTTTATGGAACATCCAATCAAGGCTCATGTAGTTCTGCAACGTTTGAGTACAAAAATCATCAAATACAAAGAACGTGCAGTAGAAGTGAAGGAAACCCTCTCAGCCCGATGGACCAACACAAATTATCGTATTATAACACATGCGAGGATCTCTTTTTCAAGTGGTTAGAATATGAGAAGAGTCATCCACTCCAGTAGAACTACGAGATGATTTCTAGAGAACAAAGAGATCAAGTGCCATGTAGAAATAATTTTTTTTACTTAACACAAACTTGTAGCAGCTATTTTTAGTTAGTGATTCTTTATAAATAAGGGGATTGACCTTTTAGAAAAGGGTCGGTGGTTTTTGGAGAAGACCCTCTTTTTGAGAATTGTAAAGAACTATTTTTAAACAACCTTAATTGAGAAGTTCTATTTAGGACCAGAGACAATTTTTTTTTTTTCATCAAGGCGTTATGTGATTGGATCGAGGAGGAATTACATCCAAATTTTATTTCAATAATTGATGCTTCAACAAGTAAGAGTTTCTGAAACTATTGATAAGCCATCTATTTCAATATTTTAGCAGTTATTTTGTTCTCAATGATGGAAAGAAAATCGTTGTATTAATGTGTGATTGATGGTAGAGATAACGAAACTATTTTTCTTGCATTCATCTTATTGCATGTGTATTTTATTTCAATAATTGTATCTCAGTCACTGTTGAAATACCAACAAGTTAATGTATTATTACTAGACTTGTAATAAGTGTGAATATCGTTGTTTGCATGCTTGAGCACGAGGGTTATCCCAGGCTCAACCTTCTTCAGTAGTTAAGAATAACTTCTATAAATTGGTTTATACCAGCACACCTCATGTTATCATATTCATCTAATAAAAGGAAAAGACAAAAAGAGAATGTTTAATATGAAGGAGGATCTTTCACAGAAAGATATCTTATTAATCACTAAGTAAATCCCATTGATAAATTAGCTAGATCAAAAGATATGGAGAACCATTCCACAATTAAACATTGCAGAGTCTAATTGGGCCTCTAAGGTGGGGTTGGTTCCTACTGTTGAGTTAAACGGATCTCAGACTGCTCAACATAATTTGCGCTAGAAGGAGGGCCTGAATGAATGAAGGACTAACAATATTTCTAATCATATATTTCACATAGCCTACAGATTCAAAACATCCCATATGCATGGCTAGTCATTCTCAAGACATCCCACTTACAGAGAGTACTGCCTAAATGAGTAACTCAACCCAGCATGAGGAACAACACCTATTCCCTAAAATATTTTACACTCTTCCCCATGAGGAGTTGAAGCAATTCAAAAGAACCATAAGATCTTATGCTCGACAAATTGGATCATTATCCTTAGCCCCGTTACTTCCTCATAGAAAACAGGTAAGTAGACCAGTCATCGATACCCCTGACCAGGTTGTTTTTCACATAGTAGAAGACCTGATAGATTTTTCCCTCACTGAGATCGAACAACCCCTTAATTTGATCCCAAAAACACTAGGTGGTAACTACTCTGAGCCTGACAATTTTGAATTTGACGAGGAAGGGTTTAACTCGGATCACTCAGTTTCAGAATCGGACGACATGGAGGATAATAAAGATAATAATGAAGAAAGGGGAAATCCACCTCCAAATAATTAACCTTGGTTGGCCAGATATGCTCTAGCAATCCCAGGATGGGTACATAACCTCCCTCGACATCCAAAAAAATTACTTCCCAAATTCGACCCTGAAACCTCTGTATTGCCTGAAGACCATATTAAAAAGTTCATACTAGCTATAAGACTGATGAACGTACAACATGAGGATGTAGTATGTGGTATTTTTCCCTATACCTTTAATAATTCAGCCTCAACTTAGTATTTTAACTTGCCTGTGGGGTCTATAACTAGTTGGACGAAGTTTCAAAAATATTTCTTAGAAAAATTTGCAGAAGAAACCACCATAGGAGATTTAATGGATGAACTCTTCATCGCCACCATGATTTCAAAATAGAAGGTTAAAGAATTCAATCAATGGTTTACCACTATCCTGAAAAAATTTCAACCTGAAGCTAAACTTACTCAGAAGTTGCAAATTGAGGTATATGCTAATTCTCTCCCTGGTTCCATTTACATGTTTGTGAAAAGGGTTGCCAAACATACCCTGGCTGAAAATTTTGAGGAAGCCAAAATGATTGAATTCCAAATGAAGGGATGCAAAGAGGGATAGGTCTCACTAGTTAAGAAGGAAGTTCAACCTCCACCTAGAAGAGGACTTTTGTTGACTAGAACCTCGGGAAAACAAACAGAACAAGGTACTGAAAAGGGAAGTGGGGACATAAAATACCTACAACGGATGATAAATAAACTGTCAAATGAAATCGTATACCTGAAAAGAAGTGTCGGGGAAGGAAACCAAGGTCAAAGGCCCTATAAACCATTTTTTAAGAGAAACCCACCCTTCAAAGCGATTGAACCTCCCCCAACCAACTTAAACATTGACCTGGGTAGTGTAGAATCAAACTCTTTTTGTACATATCATCAAGAGAAACATTTTGACAGAGACTGTCCCTAATGGGTGCATGTTATGAATTTAATTTCAAATCAGTTCCTAGATGAAGTTTCTCTTACCAAAAAATCAAGTGGCTCAGCGGTGAACATCACCGATCAGGAAGAAGTTAGGCCACTGGAAGAAACAACTATGTTGTTATGGGATCCTGACTTTCTGATTCCTCTCGATGATGCACTTGAAGTTCAAGAACCACCCGCTGAGGTTTTGGGGGTGAAAACGCAAAGTAAGGGTCAATCAGTCTCAAGTGGCCTTATCATTGTCCAATCTTTGAGGGGAAAACAAACAACTGATCACTTGAAAGCACCTTTGTCTCCCAAAGAAATACTATAAACATACATACACGGGAGTCACCCAAGCTGGACTACAACATAATAGAAGACTTAAAGAAGCTGAAGGCTAATGTGTAGGCCATGGACATGTGTAGAATCCCCCAACAAAAGGACTTTATGTTACAGGCCTTAAGGTCAATATAAGCCCCTATAACGAGCACTGACCTAGGTGAGGTCCCATCTCCCACATATCTAAATAAAAAACCAAATGTGAATGATTTCTCTGTAGGAAAAAGAGAAAATTCGTTTGTCCCACCTCTCCTTTTAACATTCAAAGTCTTCAACATAAACCTCCATAATTGTTTAGTCGATTTAGGGGCATCCTCCAATGTCATTCCATTATCAATCTGCAATAAATTGAATGCAGTTCCACTCAAAAGTGATAAACAAGTTATAAAACTAGACATAACTCAAGTAAAAGTTATTGGGGAACTTAAGGATGTCATGATCATAATGGCAACACACCCAAAATTTGTTCAAGTAATTGACATCATTGTGGTAGATAACCTAGAAGCTTATGGACTGCTACTTAGTCGAGATTGGTCTGAGAAATTGAATGGATACTTTAGGATGGACTGGGCTCACCTCTAGTTTCCATTAAAGGGACATACCAACATGATTAGGATCGATAGGGAAATATATCTCAAACATATTGTCATCGATTTAGAAGCTTTCAATGAACCCTCATCGAAATATTTCCCCGTGCTAGGAAACTACTCATGTGATTCTAATTTCGAAAATTTCTCTCCTCTGTCATCTGATGTACCTCTCACTCAAAACTTCAAAATGGTTTTTCAGGTGAATCTACTGGAAGCAGCAGAAGAAAACATCTTCTTCCAAGAACCTCTGTTGGAAACAACAAACAAGGTATACAGAGATGAGGAAATAACTAGGCATGAAAAAGTCACTAAATTTCACTCACAAGTTTGGACGTTGTATTTTGATGGATCTAAATCACAAGATTTATACTCATTTACCCAAAGGGGAAGTAGATTTTCCTATCCTATAGACTAGAATTTGAATGCACCAATAACACTGTCGAGTATGAAGCTCTAGTTCAGGGACTAAAGAAAGACATAGACTTAAACATTAAAGAACTAAAATTTTTTTGGGACTATGAAATTATCGTTAGGCAAGTGAAGAATACTATACATTGCAATTCACCCCATGAGGAATTACCAACAAGAGTTTCATAGGCCAATAGAACATTTCAATGCCTTCAATATTATCGTTGTTCCTAGGACAAAGAACACTCTTGTTGATTCCCTAGCTGCCGCAGCCTCAAGGCTACCTCCTTTAGAAGACTATGAAGCCTCCAGGTTCACTGTGGAACTACTCTACAAACCATCAGTACCCAACAATATTTATAATTGGAAGGTTTTTGAAGGAGATGAACAGATTGTAGATTTTTTGACCAATCAATAGAATTTTAAAGGTCTGGCTATTGATGATGAAGTATTCCAAGAGCAACTAGCAGAAACCGATTCCCACAAACAAAAGGGTGGAACAGATCACTCTAATAACAAACTAAGGTTTCACACAATACTGAAAGGGATAGCGAATTTGAAGAACCTTTTTGACCCGAGGGAAAGATTTAAAGGGTCAAAGAACACAAAGACAGGGATTTTGTGTCCCATATACGAGATTATAAATATAAGAACGCCAAAAAACCCTAAGAATATAAATATAGGCAAAATAGTGTCTAAAGAAGACATGAAATCTTATCTCAAACTTTTTAGAGAATATCAAGATGTCTTTGCATGGTCCTATCGGGATTTGAAAACTTATGACACTCACATTATTCAACACACAATCCCATTAAAATCCGTAGTAAAACCCTTCCAACAAAATATCAGGAAGTATCATCCATCTCTGGAACCCCTCATGTATCAAGAATTAAAGAGATTATTAGATGCTAAGATTATCTTTCAGGTTAGACACTCTGTCTGGGTAGCAAATTTGGTTACTGTCAGTAAAAAGTCTGGGAAGATCCACATGTGTGTAGATTTCAGAAACCTTAACAGAGCATCAGAAAAAGATAACTACCTAGTCCCACCCATGGAAGATCTCTTGCAAACCATGTCTGGTTCTAAAATTTTCTCCCTTCTAGATGGTTTCTCAAGTTATAATCAGGTTCTATTTTTAGAGGAATACAGATTGAAAACTACCTTCTGAACCAAGTGGGGAACTTTTTCTTATAAACACATTCCCTTTGGGTTGATTAATACAGGAGAAACCTTCCAAAGGGCCATGGACGCAGTTTTTCATGGATTGATTAACAAATGTGTAGTAGTATATTTGGACAATGTGACTGTGTATTCAAAGAACAAAAAAGATCACATCCAACATCTAACCTAGATTTTCGAAAGGTGTAGGAAATATATAATATATTTAAACACTAAGAAAACTATCTTTGGTGTAAAGGAATGGAAACTACTAGGTCATATTATATCTCAAGCAAGAATTCATATAGACCCAGAATGAATAAAGGAAATAGCTCAACTTCCCTTACCCCATAAAAAAAAGGCTATGTAATCCTTCTTTGGGAAAATTAATTTTATGAGGAAGTTCACACCCGATTTCGCTGAATCTATCAAACCCTTACAAAAAATGATATGCAAGGATGCATATTTTCAGTGGGATGACGAGCGAAAATATGCTTTTAATAATATTAAGACTGCAATATCTCAAGCTATGATGCCGTGAAGTCCGGACTTTAGTAAAGATTTTTTCCTCTATAATTTCTCCTCTGACCAATCCTTAGTTGCAGTATTGACCCAGAAAGATGATGATAACAATGAGGCACTAGTATCATTCACGAACACTAATATCCAAGGAGTCGAATTGAATTTCCCTGCTATAGACAAACAAGCTTATGCGATGTACAAAGAAATAAAACATTTCAGATATTACATCCTAAAAAATTGCACCAAATTCATCGTGCCTCACCCTGTAGTTAGATCCCTATTCACTCAATAGGAGATGGGGGAAAGAAGGGGAAATTAGATGGCAATTGTCCAAGAATTTGATCTAGATATTAAACCTACCAAATTAGTAAAGGGACAAGGATTGTGTAAGCTGGCCGCAGAATCCCAAGATCAAATAAATGAAGACCTCGAGTTGGAGAATGAATTACCATTATGGTGTAGTGAGGTTTAATACATTCCCCCAGGGCCAGAGTCTTGGTATGGAAAATTGGTTTACCTCTTGTATCATGGGACTTTCCCATAAAACTTAAACTCTATGGAAAGGAGAGCTCTCAGACTAAAATCTACGCAATATCTCCTCGTAAATTCAATACTTTTACGCATAAATTATGATGGAGTAATTTTGAGATGTCTTGAACATGAATATGCATAAAAGGTGTTGAGGGAGCTCCATGATGGTCTTGCAAGTGGAAACTTTGTAGGCAATACCATAGCTCACAAAGTATTAAGAGCCAGATATTACTTTCCTACTCTATTTAGGGACGCTCATACATACGCTAGGAACTATAAATCTTGTCAAATGAGCACGGGGAGACAAAGGAGAGAAATTGTCCCACTCCAACCAGTGACCATATCTAGACCATTCAAACAATGGGGGTGAGACATCATAGGGGAGATTACCCCGAGTTCTTCAAAACAACATAAATACATACTGACTAATAAAAACCATTTTACGAAATGGGAAGAGGCCATTTCCTGACTCACGTGAATGAAAAGGTTGTAATCCAATTCATAGAACAACAACTGGTCACAAGGTTTGGGATGCCTTCCGTTCTCATTTTTGACACTGCTACTTACTTTTATTCTACTCTATTAACAAAATTTTCTCTAGACAAAGGAATCATAATAATATACTCTGCAAACTAATATCCACAAGGGAATGGGGTGGCAGAATCAACTAATAATAACTTAGTGAGGATCTTGAAGAAAACAGTCACAGAAAATTAGAGGAATTGGCATAGCTTTCTTTATAATTCCTTATGGGCATATACAGTAACACCCAAGGAAGCTATAGGAAACTCTCCATACTTTCTAGTATACGGATAAGAAGCCATTCTCCCAAATGGGTTATATCTTCCATCACTTTAGCTTGCTCAAGTTTCAAGAGGACAACCCTCATCAGTTATCCAACAAAGAATTGATACCCTCCTCATGCTTGAAGAAAAAAGGGAGAAAGAAAAATCGAATTTTGCCGCTCATCGGTAGATAGTTAAAAGATGGTTTGAAAAGCATAATTCCAAAGAGAAGAATTTTGAAGTAGGAGACTTAGTACTAAAAAGGGATAGAGAAAACAAACCTAAGGTAAAACATTCGAAGTTTTATAATCTATGGCTCAAACCTTTCCAGGTATCTAAGAAAATTGGGGCAGGCATGTATCGGTTTCAAAATCTGAGGGGGGAACCTGACACCCTCCCAGTGAATG
>JZKD02S1649997.1:0-15051 GCA_000966675.3 Picea glauca
AAAGGTATGTGATGTCATGGTGACTCTATCAGTAAAATGGATGTTTGTAGGCACTGGAGAAACACTTGAGGGATAATATATATGCACCCAGTAAATATATTTTTATATCCCAAACCTATATCAGCCCCATGATGGAGATACCAACCTGAATTGTTGACATAGTTTAAGGAAATAAATTTCATCATCATTCATCATCTTATTACAATAGACAAGCTCTACTAGTCGGCATGCAAGCATCACCTGTGATCCCACCAAAATGAAACCTTTCAGGTAACTCTTGCACATTTATTCCATAATTTTTTATTTCAAAACTAATAATATGACCCTCTGCATTTCATGCTCATAAGTTAGGGAAGACTAGATGTGATTTTGGCTTCACCCAATGTGTCTCCAATTATTGTGTCAATAGAAAATGCTCCCTTAACATCTTAACTTCGACTCCAAATCCATTCATTAGAAGTGAAGAAATAGGGCCCCCTTTTAGAGTTTATGAACATGAGAAAAATTTTGAAATTCTTTCACGCAAATGTTCTCTTACTACCCTCCAGACTTGACCAAGTGGAGCAAGTTTGAAGATCCTTCTCACCCACCGATACATAGTGTATTGGTGATCATCTTATATCTCCACGACACAACCTATATCGACAACATCTCATTTTTCCCGTCGATGCAATTGAAGCTTCAAAGAACTCAGACATTTTTTGTTTTCTTTCTTCCCTATGAGCCTAACGGAAGTAAATCCCCTTTCCGATGCTAATATGAAAAAGGTCAATTCTCTTTTGCACGATGATAAGACAGAGGCTAATATGCTTCCAACTGCTAGAACATCGACACTAGATCTTTATTTCTCATTGATATATGGTGTATCGATGATCATACTCTATCTTCATCGATACATGATGTATCAACAAGCATACTCTATCTTCATCAATACACAACGCTCGTCGAAAAATATTTCCTCTTCTTCCACCGATACATTAGTGGAATATATCCATCCCTCATTGACATGGGGCTTATTGGTAGTGAGCTTTCTTTCTTTCTGACATAGACCATGTTAGTGAGACACTTTCATCTTGAATCCTCTCCCAAATTCTTCCAACTCATATTTGTTTCGTTGCACCCATTAGTTAGGTTCTTTTGATTATCAACGATTAATGATTTTCGGTCTGATTGGATGACTGGTGTTGATTACCTATTGATTTTGATTGATTTCATGTCATAGTCACAATTGAGTATTATAATAATCTTGGAAAGTCAGTTTGTGCCACTAGCAGCTTTCATTACGCATACCATACTAGCATGTATATTTTGTGCCTCTTGATTCTACGACTAACCTAGATCATGAAAGTCTCATTTTTTGTTAGGTGAGTTAATTGTAGCATCTACAAGACGTTTGATGGATCTGAACTGCATCTTAGAGAAATATTGGTACTCATGTCGCATACTCAATGTCAAATTCTCCAAATGTTAGTTGGTTGTTTTCACGGAATATTATTTCTCAACCATTAATAGATGACCTCGATCCTAATGGATAGATTAAGATCCTATATAACACAAATTTTTAAAGAACTAACATAATTGAATTCAGATGAAGAAATAGGGAGAGAGGGGCCCAATTGTTTTCGCTAAAAAATGCCTTTACTCACAATTTTGGGCAATGATCAAAGTGTATTTTTATCCCTGAAAATAAGCTAATTGTATGTTTTGTGGGATTCTGATTCCAACGCCACTGAGGAAATTGAAATTCGAAGCCCATAAATTCCAGAATGATCTCTAAGGATTTCCCCCCAAACCAACCTTGTTAATCGTGACATTGCAGAAATGATTGAATGAAGTGGTAAATTATCTAATTGGGAGACTTTCCTTCTTCTCTCCGCATCGCAAAATATTGACACCCCAATTGGACATCGTATGAGAAAGATATGAAATTTTCAAGTTATGCTAAGTCATGTGAAAATCCCCTTTAACAACTTCATTGATTAACATTTTTTTATTCACGCCAATGCAAAGTTATATTAAACCAAAAAAAATTCTTTAAAATAAAATTTATTTAAATTTGGAATAGTTTAAATTTAATAAACTTTAAACAAAATTTAATTATAAAAAGGTTAAAAAGAGGAAAAGAGTTTTAATTAATGAATGGGTAATGTTTTATACGGTGGGGGCATATGCTCATGAGAATGTGATCCACAACCTTTAACACTCCACAACCCCACCATAACATTTGTTCATTATATAACATTTGTTTTGAAATGAAATATATCTTAAACCATCAAACCCTCATATACTTTGTATCGACGTTGAAACAAGGATTGAGTGTCGACATGTTGACGTTGAAACAGGAATCAAGTGCCAACAAAACAACATTCAAATACGGATTAAGTGTCAACCACCTTATCTCAGGAGAGTAATATATAGCCTTCCACACAACATTCGATGTTGTGGCAAGTGGTATTGCTCGCCCTTATCTACCAACAKTAAAATGYATATGTGTAGGGATTTTGAATGGTTTAATATAATGCACATGATGTTGAAGGTAAGGAGGGAGGGGGAMCCATGGTCATTCGACCCATCTCCTCTTTTCACATGCAATAAAGGTAATGAAGGTAAGGTAAAGGGGGAGGCATAACACCATGCCCCTTCTTTGAATTTTTTTTAATTATTTTATCAAACCCCCTCCTAAAAACCTAAACCACTTAAATAAAATTATTATACTAGGGTTAAACACACTTAACCACTTCAGATGTCGGTTACATGCCCTAAATCCTTATTGAACTTTGATACATTGACAAAAAGATATGATTATATCACCAATACACGGTCATGGGATATTTGATCCTTGCCTACACAGGGCATGTTAGTAGAGAATCCACTTTCACCCCCTGATACACCATTTCTTAGGGTTCCTCATGCATCTTTTTCCACTAAACAAGAATTCATATTTTGGCCATAAATTTTGACTCAAATACTTGTTTCGTGCGTTCCTTATAATGTTGGAAAGTTCTCGTTGAGATCTACAAATTCACAATTACAGGATTCAGGAGATTCCCTGTCATTTTTTTTCACAATTTTCAAGATTTATCATTGGCACGTTGAAAAAAACCCAGAAGCTCAAATGACACGGTACTTCAATAAAAATTAGAGRGAMCAGGAATAAAACTTAGGGAAGCATATCTAAAATGCTCACTTAGTTAAATTTTCAGTTCTATAGGTTAAAATGCATGGTTTTTAAGTATGTTTCGAGATTGTGCTMTGGMAACTCATCATTCTTGTGTTGAATGGTGCCAGGTACMAGYGMTGGAAAAAGATCATACTCAACAATGWGGATATGTGGCATGTRAAGGAAACAAACTACATAWATACAAATTTTCTACATTAGGAATTTTCTACAYGAGGAYAAGAAGAATCCATGAGTACGCAASATGGATCTCACAAATGMGATCTACAACATAAGATGATATACTAGTTGCATCATTATCATCAACAAAARCAACAACADKASAAGTCGAAGYRGAAGCAGCTAAAGCACTAGCAACAGAAGAAACAACAACTCTAGCAACAACAAAAGAAGTATAGAAGCAAGAKAAATCCCGCAATATCTATATCATTCATCCCATTACATGAGGAAAACTAGGGCCAAAACCCATGATGGTCCACCAACACTAAAAGACAATTTTGAATTGTAAATGTAGATGATGTATGATATATATTAGATTATAAAAAATTCTGCTATCATTATTTCCTCATCATTATAAAGAGGATAAGGACAAAAGTTTGCAAACAGAAGGTCAAGAGTTGGAAGGTGGAAGGCCAACAATCAAGCTGAATTTCAATAAATAGGGGGATTGTATCTGAATAAGGGACTTTTGGTTCTTTTAGCTTTCATGTACTATTGTTGAAACCTTTAATGTGGAGAAGCATGTTTGGCCAAGTTGTTTTTTCAAGAAATTTGATCTGTGTGTTGCACTGTTCTGGACTATTCTCTTGCATTTCACTTAGCACTGAGGTTGTGTAAGAGTGTATTTCACATTGTAGACTATTTTTATGTGTGTTTGTTCAATTCTTATTTATGTTCTTTAGGGAATATTTGTCTCAATATGTAAACACATGATCGTAAGTGATTGTTTAAATGATAGACTATTAAGGGTTTGCATTTATTTATTTATATTCTTGTCTCTACTTTTTGTGAACTGTTTGTAGGGACATTGATAGTAATACGTCTAGTTATGTGTTTATTTTCCACTTACCCTTAGTTCCATCTCGACACATGCATCATACATTAGTTTCATTTTATTTTTTATCTTAAAAATCATCACCCGTGGACCAGGCCGCAACCAGTTAACCCCAAATCATAAATGGTTGTCGGGCCAAAATCTATATGGGTTCCCCATTGGACCAATAAGGAAGGACGACAACCTTTCTTAGAGAGAGAACAAAAAAGTACAAGTCATTCACAAAAAGTAAGGAAAGAAGGAGAAGTAATGCTATGCTAGTGTTCTGATCGTTGTCAGCGTCAGTCGGTCTTTTATTGTAATAAAGCATTCACCAGTATAAGTAAATAATGGTAATGTCTATTTTAGTGAATAGTCAATTGTGTCAGTAAACGTTGTAGGAAATTTCTCTTGCCAATCTGATTTCATAGAGAAATGCATAAGAATAAAGCATCATTTACCATTTGTAGAAGATAGTCTTGATTGTTTAAGAAGAGAGGCAATCATCTAATATGATTGATGAAGTTTTTGGGAACATTTTGTTAGTTATTCTTCTTGTCTATCATTATTTTTTCGTTTTTGTTGAGAAGAGTAAGAGAGAGGGAAATATGGTGTTTTTTCGTTGTATTGTAAATGAGTGTAGAGAGAGAACGTGCACCAAAGGAACTGGTGCACATCTCTGGGTTTTCTACTAAGAATATGAGCAAGTCAAATTCTCAATTCTTGAGTGGACAAAATAAAGAATAGCCAAGGTCGCCTACCTCCGTTATCAATGTTTCTTTCTTCCTATACTACTCTAGTCTCTCCAAGTCGCTTGCTAATATCTGAGTGCATCCCTCACTTAGATCTAGTAGTGTGTCCTTTAGAAAATTTGAGTCTCCTTTGCAGAAGATGCCCTCACAAGCATATCAATTTGTATCACAGCAAGTTATGTCCTTGGGACCAAGAACTTCATCCAGCAGGTTCAAATTGTTTTTTGGGTCTTCATACTTAGTCTCATGCTTTTTCCCAGAGCATTAATTTCACCCTTCTCGGGGATACTCTCACACATTCCTCAGGGTCTATTTAGGGTTGCTGACCATGCCTCCTCGATGAGAATCCTCCAGTGAGGAATCTAGTGTAGACATGTCAAGTCCAGTGGCAGACTTGGCGCTGGCTCTCCAAGAATTTCTTCGACTCCAACAACGAAGACCTCTACTGACCATGCAGTTGGACACTCGCTTTCAATTACCCAATTTCATTGGCCAAATGAATGGCAAGACCGTTGATTCCTAGATTCATAGCCTCTCCACTTATTTCAAAACCTCGCCTACGATGGAGGAGGCCACAAAATTGCAAATANAAATCCCGCAATATCTATATCATTCATCCCATTACATGAGGAAAACTAGGGCCAAAACCCATGATGGTCCACCAACACTAAAAGACAATTTTGAATTGTAAATGTAGATGATGTATGATATATATTAGATTATAAAAAATTCTGCTATCATTATTTCCTCATCATTATAAAGAGGATAAGGACAAAAGTTTGCAAACAGAAGGTCAAGAGTTGGAAGGTGGAAGGCCAACAATCAAGCTGAATTTCAATAAATAGGGGGATTGTATCTGAATAAGGGACTTTTGGTTCTTTTAGCTTTCATGTACTATTGTTGAAACCTTTAATGTGGAGAAGCATGTTTGGCCAAGTTGTTTTTTCAAGAAATTTGATCTGTGTGTTGCACTGTTCTGGACTATTCTCTTGCATTTCACTTAGCACTGAGGTTGTGTAAGAGTGTATTTCACATTGTAGACTATTTTTATGTGTGTTTGTTCAATTCTTATTTATGTTCTTTAGGGAATATTTGTCTCAATATGTAAACACATGATCGTAAGTGATTGTTTAAATGATAGACTATTAAGGGTTTGCATTTATTTATTTATATTCTTGTCTCTACTTTTTGTGAACTGTTTGTAGGGACATTGATAGTAATACGTCTAGTTATGTGTTTATTTTCCACTTACCCTTAGTTCCATCTCGACACATGCATCATACATTAGTTTCATTTTATTTTTTATCTTAAAAATCATCACCCGTGGACCAGGCCGCAACTAGTTAACCCCAAATCATAAATGGTTGTCAGGCCAAAATCTATATAGGTTCCCCATTGGACCAATAAGGAAGGACGACAACCTTTCTTAGAGAGAGAACAAAAAAGTACAAGTCATTCACAAAAAGTAAGGAGAGAAGGAGAAGTAATGCTATGCTAGTGTTCTGATCGTTGTCAGCGTCAGTCGGTCTTTTATTGTAATAAAGCATTCACCAGTATAAGTAAATAATGGTGATGTCTATTTTAGTGAATAGTCAATTGTGTCAGTAAACGTTGTAGGAAATTTATCTTGCCAATCTGATTTCATAGAGAAATGCATAAGAATAAAGCATCATTTACCATTTGTAGAAGATAGTCTTGATTGTTTAAGAAGAGAGGCAATCATCTAATATGATTGATGAAGTTTTTGGGAACATTTTGTTAGTTATTCTTCTTGTCTATCATTATTTTTTCGTTTTTGTTGAGAAGAGTAAGAGAGAGGGAAATATGGTGTTTTTTCGTTGTATTGTAAATGAGTGTAGAGAGAGAACGTGCACCAAAGGAACTGGTGCACATCTCTGGGTTTTCTACTAAGAATATGAGCAAGTCAAATTCTCAATTCTTGAGTGGACAAAATAAAGAATAGCCAAGGTCGCCTACCTCCGTTATCAATGTTTCTTTCTTCCTATACTACTCTAGTCTCTCCAAGTCGCTTGCTAATATCTGAGTGCATCCCTCACTTAGATCTAGTAGTGTGTCCTTTAGAAAATTTGAGTCTCCTTTGCAGAAGATGCCCTCACAAGCATATCAATTTGTATCACAGCAAGTTATGTCCTTGGGACCAAGAACTTCATCCAGCAGGTTCAAATTGTTTTTTGGGTCTTCATACTTAGTCTCATGCTTTTTCCCAGAGCATTAATTTCACCCTTCTCGGGGATACTCTCACACATTCCTCAGGGTCTATTTAGGGTTGCTGACCATGCCTCCTCGATGAGAATCCTCCAGTGAGGAATCTAGTGTAGACATGTCAAGTCCAGTGGCAGACTTGGCGCTGGCTCTCCAAGAATTTCTTCGACTCCAACAACGAAGACCTCTACTGACCATGCAGTTGGACACTCGCTTTCAATTACCCAATTTCATTGGCCAAATGAATGGCAAGACCGTTGATTCCTAGATTCATAGCCTCTCCACTTATTTCAAAACCTCGCCTACGATGGAGGAGGCCACAAAATTGCAAATARCCATTCTTCAACTAGAAGGAATCACCCAAACTTCGTGGGACACACAATTGGACAACTCGGAATTGATCGTTGATMTMGGTACCCCTTTGTCCCTGAAAAATGGCCACATTACTTCATGGGATACTTTCTATCAGAAATTAAGGGAACGCTTCTATTCTCCAGGATACCTACAKAATTTACTCGCAAAGTGGTTACAACTCCGATAGCTTTCCAATCAGTCAGTGCAAGGATACATCGATGTCTTCTACAAGTTGTGCATCCAGCTACATCTTAGTGAACCAAATGAGGTATTAATCATTAAKTTCAATTATGTTTTAGTGTTACCTCTCCGAAGGGAGGTATATCTTTTTGACAATGCTTCTCTGGACAAGGMATTCTTATGGGCCTTGGCTATAGAAATAAAGGTAGCCACTTGCACCCGATTCCCCACATATCACCCCTCCATTGCYACTCCACCAAATTCTCAATCACAGCCTCATTTAGCTTCTTCCTCCAAATCCAAAAATTCAGTATGGTGTACCTTTCACAAGACCAACTCCCACCATTTTGTGGATTGTCGCGCACTTAAAAATATCCATAACACTAATAACTTGATGGTCAAGGTTAATTCAATAGATTTGACCAAACTCCTAGAGACCATTTCCCTTGGCAACCCCACTGAAGCTGACCCCTCTCTCATTCTCATGACCAAACCAGAACCAGGTCGCCCTAACATTCCCCTCTTCACTCACAGCTACCAAATCAGAAGTGAACTAGCCACCCTCATTCTCAACAATTGCAATCAAAATAATCTCATATCACAAGATTTAGTCCAACATCTGCAACTCCCCACAACCCCACACCCTAATCCTTATCATCTTGAACAGGTACAAAAGGGCGTTCCTCACAGTAATATTTCTATATGTTGCATTGTCTCTTTCACCATTGGTCCTTTTCATGACACTGTGACTTGCGATGTATCACCATTAGATTGTGTTGATCTCCTTCTCGGTCTTCCTTACCAACATGCAATGTATCATGCTAAAACTCATCAGTACCATATTAAACATGTTGGGTGCAACTATGTACTTAATTCCTCAGTTATCACGTCACCATCGTTGCGAACCGATACCACAACCACTGACCATGTCATTAATACCCACAAGGCATCATTGTATTTAATCTGACTTCTTAAACCCAATAACCTTACTAATCCGCCCCCCTTAGTTTTTTCCACTACTATAATAATTTTCAGATGTGTTTCACCCACCCCTCGGACTCCCACCATCCCGTGACATTTCACATTCCATCGATCTCATATCGGGCACAACTCTACCCAATGCACCAGCCTATCGCCTGGCTCCCAAGGAGGCCACCAAAATAGAATGGAAAATTGTCCAACTCCTTGAATTTGGCCACATTCAACCTTCCTCTTCCCCTTGTTCCTCTCCAACCTTCATTATTCCCAAGAAATACACTTCAGAATGGCATCTTGTTACCGATTACAAAGACTTGAACAAATTCACCATTAAAAACTGATATCCCTTACCCCGGATAGAAGATCTCCTCGAMCATATGCAAGGGGATTCTTTCTTCACAAAGATGGATMTAACTTCTGGATATCATCAAGTGCGCATGCAACCGAGTAATATCTGGAAAACAACTTTCAAGACTAATTTTGGTATTTATGAATGGTTTCTCATGCCTTTCGTCTTGACCAATGCAATGGCCACRTTGATGCGACACATCAACGACATTTTCCAACCACATCTCAGTAAGTTCCTCRTTATTTATCTTGACGATAATCTGGTTTTCAACAGCTCATGGGAGGAACACATGCAACATGTGCACATAGTCGTGGTGTTTCTTCGACAACATCAACTGCAGGTGAAAGAGAAAACTTCTTATTTTGCACAAAGGTTGACGCAATATTTAGGATTCATTGTGTACTCTATAGGTGTACACCTGAATCCTATGTGGTGCAAGAAATTTATACATGGCCAGTGCCAACGTCTGCCCATCTTCTTAAAAGCTTTATGGGAGGCATCAATTTCTACCGCAAATTTTTCTACCATTTCTCATAGTTGGCTCATCCATTGCATCAATTAACAAATAAGGAAAAGTTTATATGGTCTCATGATGTGCAACACCACTTTGATCAATTGAAGCAAGCCTTATGCTTTGCACCAATCCTTCACTTTCCAAACTTGGTCCAACCATTCAAAGTTAAGTCAGATGCTTCTCAATTTGCGATTGGTGTTGTACCTAAACAAGGAGGCCATCATGTAGCCTACCATTCAGAGACACTATTGACTACAAAGCTCAACTACAGTACTTATGACAAGGAATTTTATAGCTTGGTCCAAGTGCTGAAGCAATGGTTCCATTATATTTTGGGAAAAGAGACCATCCTACACACAGATCATCATTTTCTCATCTTCATCAACTCGTAGAGTAAGATACAGGAACAACGAAATCTCAAGTGGGAAACATATATCCAACAATTTCACTTGGTTATTAAATATAAAAAGGGAACTACAAATAAGAGGGTTGATTCATTAAGCATACCACCAACACAAGTGATGAATATCTTAATAGTTCAATGTGCAACCTATGACAGTTGGAAATCCATGTATGAAGCATATCCCACTTTTAAAAAGATATGGTCAGCATTAGAACAACCCATAGTTATCAATCAAACACCATTTCTAGATTACACCATTCGGGAGGGATGGCTATCTTTCCTCAATCAACTGTGTGTTCCACAATCAGAGGATCGTTTGATCCTCGTCAGGGAAGCACATGCTTCCTCCTGTGGTGGTCACTTCAGGAATTCCAAAACAGTACTACACCTCTAGTGCAACTTCTATTGGCCTACTATGTCCAAGCAAGTCGATAGTTTCATAAGAGCTTGTGCTCTCTTCTCACAAAGAAAATCATCTAATCACAAACATGGTCTATATCAGCCTTTGTCGATCCCCTCTTGCCCACGAGAATCAATTTCTATGGATTTCCTAAGTGGTATNTTATTTATCTTGACGATAATCTGGTTTTCAACAGCTCATGGGAGGAACACATGCAACATGTGCACATAGTCGTGGTGTTTCTTCGACAACATCAACTGCAGGTGAAAGAGAAAACTTCTTATTTTGCACAAAGGTTGACGCAATATTTAGGATTCATTGTGTACTCTATAGGTGTACACCTGAATCCTATGTGGTGCAAGAAATTTATACATGGCCAGTGCCAACGTCTGCCCATCTTCTTAAAAGCTTTATGGGAGGCATCAATTTCTACCGCAAATTTTTCTACCATTTCTCATAGTTGGCTCATCCATTGCATCAATTAACAAATAAGGAAAAGTTTATATGGTCTCATGATGTGCAACACCACTTTGATCAATTGAAGCAAGCCTTATGCTTTGCACCAATCCTTCACTTTCCAAACTTGGTCCAACCATTCAAAGTTAAGTCAGATGCTTCTCAATTTGCGATTGGTGTTTTACCTAAACAAGGAGGCCATCATGTAGCCTACCATTCAGAGACACTATTGACTACAAAGCTCAACTACAGTACTTATGACAAAGAATTTTATAGCTTGGTCCAAGTGCTGAAGCAATGGTGCCATTATATTTTGGGAAAAGAGACCATCCTACACACAGATCATCATTTTCTCATCTTCATCAACTCATAGAGTAAGATACAGGAACAACGACATCTCAAGTGGGAAACATATATCCAACAATTTCACTTGGTTATTAAATATAAAAAGGGAACTACAAATAAGATGGTTGATTTATTAAGCATACCACCAACACAAGTGATGAATATCTTAATAGTTCAATGTGCAACCTATGACAGTTGGAAATCCATGTATGAAGCATATCCCACTTTTAAAAAGATATGGTCAGCATTAGAACAACCCATAGTTATCAATCAAACACCATTTCTAGATTACACCATTCGGGAGGGATGGCTATCTTTCCTCAATCAACTGTGTGTTCCACAATCAGAGGATCGTTTGATCCTCGTCAGGGAAGCACATGCTTCCTCCTGTGGTGGTCACTTCAGGAATTCCAAAACAGTACTACACCTCTAGTGCAACTTCTATTGGCCTACTATGTCCAAGCAAGTCGATAGTTTCATAAGAGCTTGTGCTCTCTTCTCACAAAGAAAATCATCTAATCACAAACATGGTCTATATCAGCCTTTGTCGATCCCCTCTTGCCCACGAGAATCAATTTCTATGGATTTCCTAAGTGGTATYCCAACCACTTTCCGCAAGCATGRTGCAATTTGGGTTGTGKTCTGTCGGTTCTTCAGGATGATGCTCTTTCTCCCTTGCCATAAAAMAWCWTCCACCACGCAAATGGTTGAACTATTATTTCGACATGTTTGGCCACATTTTGGCCTTCRTAGTAGCATCATTTCTGATCGTGACTCTCGATTCCTTATTTTCTTTTGGCATACTCTGTGGTCCTTACTAGGCTTCTAGATTCGATTTTCCATGACATTCCATTGACAGATCAAGGTGGTCAATCATACATTGGTACATGCTCTACACAACTCCTTCATCAAAGATAAGAAATGGGATGCTTATCTTCACATTTTGCAGCATAGCTACAATAGAGCTACACATTCTTCCACAAACTTCTCTCCATTCAAGGTTTTCTTCGACTTCCAACCAGTTTCACCCACTGAGTTGCTTCTCAATTTGACTCCTTCGGGTTCATCACACCATCCACGAAACCAACAGGACGCTCAACACTTCATTCACAATTTAGCACAAAGACACAAGCAAGTGACCAACTTCTTACAAGAATCACAAGAGCATGCAAAGCAACGTCATGATAAAAAAAAACGCGTTGCAATTCCAATTAGGAGACAAATTTTGGTTGCAAATGGGCAAGCAACACTTCAAAGGGTGTCATCATAAGCTACACCCATTGCGATATGGACCATATACAGTTTTGGATTGCATTGGCGAAAATGATTATTGGTTGGATCTTCCACCACATTTTGGGATTCATGACGTGCTAAATGTCAACAATTTAAAACTATTTGAACCACCACTTCTTGAGGACACGGTCACTGTCCAACATCCAATGGACAACATTCTRGATTTTCAACCTACTTTATTTCATGATCAAATTTTGGATAGTAAGACCAGGACCACCCRATAACAACAACATGCTTCCTATCTAGTAGGAAAATAGGGACAAACTCCAACATAGGCCAAATGGATGACAACAGAGACAGTGTAATGACGATTTCCTGAGTTGCTAATGAAAGCAYAGACACTTTTGAATCTAAACAGGAGGAATGGGAACAATAAGGAAGGACATCAACCTTTCTTAGAGAGTGCACTGCARAGTACAAGTCATTTGTATCAAGCAAGGTGATAAGGAGAAGTAATGCTATGTTAGTGTTGTCATCATTGTCAACGTCAGTCATTCTTTTATTGTAATAAATCATTTGCGAGTCTAAGTAAATCATGGTGATTTCTATTTTAGTGAATAGTTAGTTGTGTCAGTAAAYGATGTGGGAAATTCCTCTTTCCAATTTGATTGCATAGAGAAATGCAGAAGAATAAAGCGACATTTAGCGTTTGTAGAGGATAGTCTTGATTGYTTAAGAAAAGAGACAATCCTCTAATACGATTGATGAAGTTTTTGGGAATCTTGTGTTAGTTATTCTTYTTGTGTATCATTGATTTTTTGTTTTTGCTGAGAGGAGTGATTGAGAGGGAAATMTGGTGTTTTTCATTGTACTGTAAATGAGTGTACAGAGAGAGAATGTGCACCAAAGTAACTGGTGCGTATCTCTAGGTTTTCTACTAAGCGTATGAGAAAGTCACATTCTCAGTTGTTGAGTGGACAACGTAAAGAATAGCCAAGGGCGCCTACCTCAATTAGCAACATTTCTTTCTTCCTGTACTTCGCTAGTCTCTCCAAGTCGCTTGCTAATACTTGAGCACATCCCTCACTCAGATCTAGTAGCGTGTCCTTCAAAATATTCGAGTCTCCTTTGCAGAATACACCCTCACAAGAAAACCACCCATTCCAAACAGTGAGGGGTCTAATTGGGACTTCTCATTGGGGGTAATCCTTTTTGTTGATAAAGCGAATTTTTCCCACGTCAATATGCTAATAAGATTTCATTGTGCCTAGAGGTATGTTGTTTCCATAAGCCCAATTATTATGCATGTATGAGGAAATACATGGTTTTGAGTGTTTGTAATTGCTACAACTAATATTTCTTGGTTTCTAGCATTGGATATTTTCCTATCCATATTGTATTAAAACATTGGATGGAAGTGGGATAGCCTAAGAGATTACTTAGTAGTGAAAGGGACATGATTCCTTGTGTTGTGCAAGACTGAGAGGAAAGAGAGGAAAATTGACTTTGTGCATAATTAATGGGTTGAAAGGTAAGTTCCCTAGCTGTAAATGTTGTTACAACCATGGGATATAAAGGTATAATTCCATGGATTTAGTAATTGTTTGTGTTGAGTGAGGTAGCCATATACTTATCCAGTAAATTCCTCCTTGTTGATTCATTTCCTAGAATGGACGTGACACCTATTCGAGATAGTGCATATGGATGGGTGGAAAAACTCTCCCATGGAGCTATATCCCCAAGTAGATAATGATAGTTAAACTATTGATTTTTATTGTTTATATTATCGATATTGATGTTTGTGGTGTTAGTAACATTTCTTGTCTTTAGGACCGGGGTACACAGGTCTGCAAGTTGCCCTAGGAGCGCCCAAGCGCAGCACATAAAAGAAATCTGCTTAGGGCCTAAGTCAAGCAAGTGAGCCTGATCATGGACAAGGGATGCGGCGAAAGCTCCGCAGGAGGGATTCCTCGAAAATCCTGGGATCGAGAGTTTTATGCATTTCAGAAACATGATTCACGATTTCCCGATCGGCGGGAACAACTGTCAATCATGGAGGACACGCGTCAGGCCATCGCAGGATCAGAGTTTCTGGAGGCATGAAACTCTTACATGGATGAATCGCGATATGCAATTTCCTGACTAAATCTGAGCCCTCTATCAGTAGAGACACGTGGTGAGAGATCCCACAGAGTCGGGGATCAAAGATTAGCGAGTTAGGAGAACTTGTGTGTTGAGACATCAAAAATGCTGAAATCCCGACAGAGGTTCGACTCAGGTCACATAAGAGGTGGTCGTATGGATTATAGTATAGCCGAGAGGGATAACCCATGCACGTGCTCATCGGAGAATCGGTGATCGAGAATTCAAAGGGTCAAGAACTCTTGACAGCAGGAATCGCGAAAACCCGATCCCCGATACAGAGTCAGGGATGACCATGGTCAGGTGCTGAAGGCCGTGAAGAGATTGGAAAGGACCTGTGGATCAGGTTGTTGCAGCAGTGTTTCCCAAGGGAATTCAAGGAGCCGTTAGGCTCAGCAGAAAAGGATAAGGAAGGTAGGTGAAGTCTCACGTCACCCATTTATTGCAGAGTATGGAGGTTCCGGCTGAAGTTTACCCAAGAGGGTCCCTTTGTACCAATTCTCTGCAGAAA
>JZKD02S1649997.1:15061-31374 GCA_000966675.3 Picea glauca
TGTATATTAATTACTAGACATGTTAGTTTGGGGTTAATGGCCTAGTGGGTAGGTGGTAAGGGGCCATAATCATGAAGATAATGTAACTATATGTATGTGAAAGATTTTTATATGATTGTTGTTGTAAAATTTCCTTTGTACTATTTGTTATTATTCAATATATAAGAAAAAATATGTTTTATGCTCTTGGATGGCTAAATGTGCTCATTGGTTGTAGAATAATTTTTTATGGGCATTGTATTTTCATTGTAAAACCGTTATTGTCCAGAAATTATATGTAAGAATGTTCATTACACCTTAATTATGGAATTTTGTATATTACATTTTTGTACTATATAAAGAAGTTGGTAAAAGGTGGTGGTTTCAAGAATCACCCCATTTCGTCAACATATCATAGATCGTATTGGGTACCTTACATGACATATCTATGGATTTTATAGTGGGACTCCTAGGAGTGGGTAACAAATCAATGTTCATGGTAGTAGTCAACCACATCTCTAAATATGCTCATTTTTTTTTACCTTATCACACCCTTTTATCCCCTCCTCTATTTCCCATGTCTTCATGGATCATGTTTTTAAGTTACATGGCATGCCCACTTCCATTCTCTCATATTGAAACCCTACCTTCACCTGCAAATTTTGATAGGAATTGTTTAAACTTTAGGGTACCCATCTTAACATGAGCATTGCATATCATCCCCAAACAAATGTTAAAACCAAAGTGGTCAACAAGTTCTTAGAAACTTATTTGTAACGCTTTTCTTATAAAAAACCATACCAATGGACACAATGGCTTCCTATTGTAGAAAGGTGGTACAATACAACTTTCCAAGTAGCTACCAAAATGACACCATATGAAGGTGTCTATAGACCAAAAACATTTCCTGTGATTTACTATTTACTAGGCACCTCCAAGGTTTAGGTAGCATTTAAGGTAGTTCACATGAGAGAATCCATTATAAGGACAATTTGGCTATCATAATAGAACAAAACAACAAGAAAACCAACATCTCTTTGAACATCTTTTCCAAAAAGGGATCATGTGTTTCTTCACCTTCAACTCTATAAAGAAACATCACTCAAAGACAAAACACACCATAATTAGCACCAAAGTTCTATGGAACTTATAATATCATCCAACGCATTGGACAAGTGACCTACAAGTTGGCTCTTCCAACCCACTTCAAGATTCATCCAGTATTTCATGTGTCTTATTTGAAGGTCATGGGATCGAAGTGAAATGTACAAACCAAATTACTAGAACTTGATGAAAAAGGCTCCATTTGACTTCAACTAGAAGTATTATTGGTATTATCAGAGAATGCCAATTATGTAGGTGCACAATTTGAGAAGCATCAATCTAGTAGAAAGATATGTAACCTAAAGATGGGACATGGGAACCAACAATGATTTTGTAGCAATTTCCTTTACTACAACTTGGAGGAAAACACTACTTTTGAAGGGGGAGGGCATGTTATGGTCATATCCTAACCTCCCTACTTTAGGCTACATGGAAGTTAGTTAATTGTGTATGTGGCCATCCTTTTTGAATAAGTCCCATTATATAGTAGTGAATATTTATTTAATGTAAAAGGGTCCACTTTATAAGGCCCACTTGCTAGTTGGTATCCATTAATGATGGGACCACAAGTAGTTAGGGTATTTCTATTGAGAATCTATTGAAAGAGATAGGAGGCTATGTAATGTTTTGTCACATATTGTTGTATTTGAAGTTTTTCTCAGTGAAAGGTCACCTCACATTAAGAGGCAAGTGAACATTGCTTTCTTTTTTCAAATTGTAATAATAGAAGAGAATATTTCACATATTTCATCTTATTTGTCTCTTGCATGTAGGTCTTTGCAATTATATTATATGTATACTTAGTTGTGTTTCCAGTTTAAGAATTAAGGATCACTACACAAAAAGAATGCCTTCAGTTGGAATGAGGAAGCTCAATGAGCTTTTTAGGCTTTAAAAGATGGTATGTGTACTACCCCAATACTAGCGATGCCCAACTTCACTAAGACATTTGTCTTGGAATTTGATGCATTTAGCAAAGGAATTGGGGCACTGTTAATGCAAGACATAAACTTATTAGCCTTCATCAATTAGAAACCACTCGATAGAAACTTGGGAAAATCCATCTTTGAAAAGGAAATGTTGGTTATTTTTTTATGCAGTTGATACGTGGTGTCCTTGATGTAGCATCATTTCCGTATTAAAATAGACCTTACAACTTGAAATATTTCTTGGAATAGAGGTTTTCCTCTCCATAGAAACAAAATTGGGTCACTAAAATGTTAGGCTATGACTATGAGATTATATACAAGAAGGGAAAGGAGAATGTGGTGGCTAATACTCTATCTAGGAAGTATAAAGGAGGAGGTTATCTATTTTCCTTATCTTTTACAATGCTAGATTCATTGTAGGAGGTACATTAAGAATGACTAGTGGATGTCAAGATCATGCATATGACCCACTAGCCATAGGGAAACCCACATGCACATCCATTCTACACTTGGAAGAATGATGAGATCCTCTATAAAGGGCGTATTGTTTTGGTATGGGATTAAGCATTTAAGTATAGAGTGTTATTTAGTCTCCGAGGTGTAGGACAGTCGGTGACAGAGTGTGTTGTTAAGGCACTCCGTGATGTTAAAGTCACCGGTTCGAAACCTATGGGGACAAAAAATCCAGCCATGTTAAGGGTTGGTGTGGCTTAGGCCGGGTGCGATCCCCATGTGATTTTGATGGCTTAGATGCCTCTGAGTCATGGTTTCTTAGCCACAGGTTAGTCCCACATGTCACAGACAAACTAACAAAAAAAAAGAAGTATAGAGTGTTATTTAAATTACACTTCTCTCCCACAAAAAGTTATTTTAGGTTTCAAAAACCTAATGAATGGAGTAATCATTCATTCTTTTGGTAGTTCTTGAAAATGGACATTTGCGCCTTTGTGACCAAATGTGAAAATTGCCAATTGCACAAGGGGAAAGAAATAAAGCCTCTAGGATCATTACAACCTTTACCCATTCCAACCACCAGGTGGATTGACATTTCTATAGATTACATTATGGGGTTATTAAAATCAGGAAACAAATCAATGATCATGGTCATTGTTGTTTTCATTTCAAAACATACTCACTTTTGTGTCTTAGAACACCCATTCAAGGCCTCCATAGTAGCACAAATATTCATGCACAATATTTTTAAACTTCATGGCATGCCTAAATCAATTGTGATTGATCATGACCCCACTTTCACTAGCAATATTTGACATGAGATTTTCAACTTCAAGATATTCAATGTAACCTTAGCATAGTGTATCACCTCAAAATAGATGGCTCAATGAAATAAATAAACAAGTATTTGGAAGCGTTAAATTTGGCAGTATCGATAGTCATTCTCCAATGACAAGCCATATGGGCCACCTTGAGGCTAGCCAGGGAGATTTGGAGAATCAACTAGTCTTGTGAGGTATTGAAAAAATCTAGGGGGAACGTACAACCTCTATGAGTCAAACCAAAAGTCAGGATGAACGAGATGATATTTAAGTCTAATGTAAAATTTAAGGGGAACGTACAACCTATGTGAGCATAGACAGTCTAGTGCAAAAGTCAGGGGGAACATACAACCTCTGTGAGCATAGACAGACTAGTAAAAAGGTCATGGGGAATGTACAACCTCTATGAGCCTAGTCAAGCCTTGTGAGCCATGAGAAAAAGTCAAGGAATCTAGCAAAAGTTAGGTTGATAATTTTTGAGGAAAGGTTCGGAAGGAAATATTTTTCGGCTTACTATGAGGAACAACGGGTCGGAGAATTTCATGCTCTAGTACAGGAAAAGAAGACCATGGAAGAGTACAAGATCAGGTTCATGGAGTTGGTAAAATATGTTTCATACATGGATAATGATCAATGACCGGAAGAACGCTTTTTCTATGGGTTAAACCCTAAGATAAGGGTCATGGTACATATGTGGAAACCATCATCAATAGCAGAAGTAGTTGAAAATGAACGTTATGCAGAGGAACATATGAGCTTAAACAGAGGTATGAGATTGACATTTCTGCAACATCATGGATTCGTGAGGAAGGCCCCTAGGACCTTATCCAAGGGAGTGAGCTCTAGACCACGTCCTTATGGTAATAGAGTCGTACCTAGGATAGTTTCTACAGTTATTTCAGTGGCAGCAAGTGCAACATCCCACTCATCACCAACGACGCAGACAAGTCCATGACCTTCTCAGGGAGCAACAATTAGGGGCAAAGGCTCCAGGGGAAGGAACTCATTTCAGAGACCGTCACAGAGCAGTGCACAAGTTCCATCTCGTGTTGCATGTTGGGGATGTGGAGGACCCCATTACCAGCATGACTACCCAGAGTTGCAAGCAAGATTTGTGCATAGAGAAGGAAAGGCTCCGATGGGAAAAGCAAGTAGTAGCCACCAGATTTATGCAGCGGTTAATAATCGCCAAGAAGAACATCAATCCACGATGGTGGAGTCGTTAGGTATGCTAAATCATGTCAATGTTAAAATTTTATTTGATTCTGGTGCTACAGATAGTTTAATTTCACCATCTGCATTAGATAAGTGTGGGTTGGCAACCTACGAGCACAATGACTTTAAACAAGTCAAGATTGCTTCGAGGGAAAAACAAGTGGTAGGACCTAGCGTTGATAATTGTCTAGTAGACCTGGGAGTGTGTACTACCAATTTGAAGGTATATGTCACTACTCTGGGGACATATGACCTAATCATTGGAATGGATTGGTTAGAATCCCATCGATTTATGGTATATTGTTTCGCAAAAATGGTGATGTGTGTTGACGATGAAGGAAGTCCAGTAGAGATCCATGGTGTACAGAAGAAGGTGTCACTACATTTTATCTCGACCATGAAGGTTAAACATTTCATGAGGCAAGGGTGTCGACTTTATGTAGTGGAAGCAGTGAATGAAAGGAAAGGACCCTCCTTGGATCAGTACCCAGTGTTGTCAGAGTTTAAGGATTTTTTTTCTGAAAGACTTGCCAGGGTTACCTCCTGAGAGGGAGCTTGATTTTACTATTGAGCTAAAACCTGGGGCAGAGCCAATTTCTAAGACTCCATATATGACGACAATGCCATAACTTTGTGATTTGCAGATGCAGTTGAAATAACTACTCGACTTAGGGCTAATAAGGCCTAGTGTCTCACCTTGGGGTGCACCGGTAATTTTTGTGAAGAAGAAGGATGGTTCCTTATGACTGTGTATATATTACAGGGACTTGAACTGGGATACAGTGAAAAATAGGTACCCAATACCATAGATAGATGATCTCTTTGATCAGATGAAAGGAGCATCAGTGTTCTAAAAAAATTGATTTGCGATCAGGGTATCACCAGTTAAGGATTAAAGAAGGTGATATTCCTAAAACCGCATTTCAAACTCGGTTTGGGCATTACAAGTTTGTTGTAGTACATTTTGGTCTGACCAATGAACCCGCAGTATTCATGAGCCTCATGCATGGTGTATTCCAGAAGTAATTAGACCACTTTGCACAGGTCTTTCTAGATGATATCCTGATCTATTCCAAGAATGAAAGAGAACATGAGGAACACTTGTGAGTGGTGTTGTCCTGCCTTAGAGAGAACAAATTTTATGGAAATTTGTTGAAGTTCTCTTTCTTTCAGAAATAAATTCATTATTTAGGTCATATCATTTCCAGTGAAGGAATCTCTATGGACCCAGAAAAGGTAAAGGCCATTATGGAATGGCTAGTGCCAAAAAATGCACATGAGGTAAGAAGCTTCATGGGGCTAGTAGGTTATTACCGACAATTTGTGGAAGGGTTTTCTAAAATAGAGAAACCCATCACCACTTTTCAGTGCAAGGGGGTCAAGTATGAATGGATAGAAGAATGCGATAGTGCATTGATTGAGTTTAAGAGGTTATTAACTAGTGCACCAATTCTACGAGTGTCGAATATGGAAAAAGACTTCACATTCTGCATGGATGCCTCGAAGCAAGGGTTGGGGGCCGTGCTAATGCAGGATGGAGGAGTGATAGTGTATGCATCGAGGAAGTTGAAGCAACATGAGAAGCTTTACACTACTCATGATTTGGACTTGGTAGATGTAATGCTAGCTCTGAAACTTTGGAGGCACTATCTAGTGGGGCAAAATTTTGAGCTCAAAACGGACCATGAAAGTTTAAAACATCTCTTCACGCAAAGGGATGCCAGGCATAGGTGATGGAGTGAGTTTATGAGTGCAATTTGTATTTCGTACATTAAGGGAAGAGAAAATGTGGTCTTGGATTCCTTGAGTAGGAGACCACGTGTCTTCTCCTTGGTACCCTTAAAATTCAATCTGAGGGAGCATGTGTTGACGCAACTCCTTGGAGATAGTTGGTATTTAAAGGTTACTTCAACCCTCCAGAGTGATAGGAAAATAGATCCAAAGTATGAAGGATATAGCCTGGAAGCAGATGGACTATTAAGATATCAAGGAAGGATGTACATCCCTGAAGGTGGGGATATTCAAAGCATCATACTGAAGGAAGCCCATATAGCACTTTATTGTGCACATTCGGGTGTGAAGAAAATGTACGCAGACATGAATAAGATTTTCTTCTGGGTAGGCATGAACCATGAGGTAGTCCATTTCGTCGCCAAGTTCCTAGAGTGTCAACAAGTGAAAGTTGAACACCACCACTCGACAGGTCTGCTACAACCGCATGATGTCCCTATGTCTAAGTGGGAAGACATTTCTATGGATTTTTTTGTGGGATTGCCGCTCGCATCGCATAGACACAATGGCATTCTTGTGATAGTTGATAAGTTGACCAAGAGTGTTCATTTTATTCTGGTTAGAGACACTTATGATGTCACTGATGTGGCATGCATGTTTTTAAGTGAGGTCATATGTTTGCATGAGATACCCAAGAAGATCATTTCAGATAGGGACTCCAGATTCACTTCTAGGTTTTGGAAAAGTTTGTAGTTAGTGTTGGGGATTCAGTTGAACTTAAGCACAACTTATCATCCTGAAATAGATGGGAAAACTGAGAGATTAAATTAGTTTATGGAAGACATGCTTAGGATGTATGTTACGGATAATCAAACCCATTGGGAGAAGTACCTACCTTTGGTAGAGTTCGACTACAATAATAGTTTTCATAGCTCCATCAAAATGCCACCCTACGAAGCTCTGTATGGAAGGCCATGTAGAACACCGTTGAGTTGGGAAAGGTTAGAAGAACAAGTGACAGTTGGGCTAGAATTGATTCAAGAGATGGAGGAACATTGATGCAGGAGCATCTCTCCATGTCAGCCAGCCAGCTAGCCAACCATGTCTTGCACATGCATTTAAAGGCTGAAGAGAGGCGCAGCCTCATTCAAATTTGAAATTGAATGTAATTAAATGTCTAGGCTGGTGAGCCATGGAAGTCGTCCCTTTGTGCAGGCTGTAGATAAGATCGACTTTAATGCTAGATCAGCTGATATCTAGATCCAGGCACTGGACTAGACAACCATTGAATGTAATTTATTAGAGTAGGTAGACCTGGAGGGATGAGCCCCTTAGGTAAAAGAGATTTTATTATCTCATTTTAGGGAGTTGTAGTTGTGTGAGGATCTGCATGTAGAGCAGAGAAGAGAAGAGCCAAGGAGAGCTCAGGAACACATTGTAAAATACAGGCATTTTCCATTGTTAATATAACATAGTAGTTTTTCCTGCATTTCTGTATGTCATGTGAATGTCTGTGTGTGTTCATTGTATGCTGTAGATGTATACTGTAGCTTTGCATTTGCAGGGAGTTTGTGTGATTTCAGGTGAAGGTCTTTGAGATTTCATGCCAGGAGGGCATGACAGAGTATTGCAGGCTCTGAATACTGGTGCACAGAGGAGGTACTTCTGAACTCTGTGGAGTCAGACAAAGGCGTGCTGAGGCACAGGACTGAAGTCAACAACTCAGAAGAAATACCTTTGAGGTTGTTGAACACCTCAAGAGGCAAGGTTGTGTGGGAGAAGACACAGTTGTAGACAGAATCTCTTAGGAGTTCTGTAAAGGCTTTGCAAGTGGGCATTGAGCACAGGCACAAGGTGCAGTTGAAGGAACTCTGTTGTGAGTTCAGACAGAAGACAAAATCTCTGAGGAGTTCTGTAAAGGCTCTACCAAGTGGGCATTGAGCATATGTTCTGCAGTGCATCTGAAGAAGGACTCTACTGAGAGTTGAAGAAGGAAGTAGACTCATTGAGATTCTGAGAGCTCTGCCAGGTGGGCATTGAGCAAGTGCATAGGTGCACAAGGGAACATAACTGTTGAACGTTTTGTGGAGAAGATACTTCGCCAGGAGGGCGTTGAGGAAGTGTGCAGGTAGGCACATAAGTGAAGAGAACTCTTTGAGTTCTGGAAGCAAGGAAGAATCCATTGAAGGATCTTCACTGGGTTGCTGAACACCCAGAAAGACTCAGCAAGAGGTTGTTGGAGTGAAGGATAGCTAGAAGGGAATCCAAGTATTCTCCATCTATGGGAGAAGGAAGAAGGACAAAATCCCTCAAGGGGTCTGAGTGTTCGAAGAAGCTCAGGGGGGGCAGCGTTCTCATATGTGCAGCGAAGCTCAGAGTGAAGGAGTTTGCAGAGGAAGAAGACAAAGGTTGAGGGCTTTGAAGGATTGAAATTCTTCCAAGAATAGGTAGGAAAAAAGTGAAGGAATCTCAGGAGGAGCAGTAACAGTCGTCAGATCGGCTGGAGGAGGAAGAGATCTGGACTGTTGAGGAGGTTACATTCAGGAGGAGCTCAGGAGGAGCCTACGGAAGGAGGAGACTGACAGCCATCGGATCTCACTCAGAAATCCCGTTTAGTCGTTAGATCAGGAGAAGATGTGCAGAGGTTAAGTGCAAGAGAAAGCGCGCAGAAGAATTGATCTAAGCCGTCAAATCTCGGATCAGATCGCCGACAGTAGTGGGATCTGTGGAAGTTGCGAGGGAGTTAACCTTGAAATCCAAGAGGAGAAGTCCCGATCAGGGGTGGAGTAATCAGGATATCGGCCATCGAGAAATCGAAGTTCCTGAGGTCGTAAGAATCGGGACCCTTCGAGTCTTGAAACGTGAGAGTTGATCTCAACCCTCAGTCAGGGAGGACGCATGGAAACAATCGAGCTCCACCAAGGAAAGTTTGACAGGAGGTCATTCACCGGAGGATCGGGAATCGAAGTTTCATGAGTCCCATGAACATTGGCAGTTGGAGTCGCGATATTACGAAACACGATACTCTGATAGGAAGGAATATAGCATGGGCCACACAGGAGTCGGTGGAGGATAGGTGGCAGATCAAAGGTTTGGAGCATCAGAGGACTGGCGCATCGGGAATCGACAAATCGGTATTCCCGTGGAAAAAGGATCGAGAAAATCAATAGTGGAAATCCTGAGGTGGGATCGGGACCGTCCATCTGGAAGGGAAGCGTGGAGGAGATCGGTGCCATCGGGGGAAGACCCAACAGGAAGCCATCCATCGGCGTTTGGTCCTTCGGGATATCGGGAATCCTGTGGATGTGGTGTTCGTGCACTTTGAATTTGTGAAACGCGAAACCTCGATCAGTGGGGGTCAACTGTCATCACAGCAGAGAAGGAGGACAGTGCCGTCATGAGGGGCTAGCTATCAGCAAACCAAAGAGTCAGGATTTGGATGATCGGGAATCTCGTGGGCATGTACATATTGACATTGGAAACCCCGAAACCCCGACGAGGGGTAAGTTTGTGGTCATAGGGTGATGGTCACCTTGGCCGAAAGCTATAGCCATGAGGGCTAGCTAAAGATAAGGCGCATTGGGTATCGGAGAATTGCGAGTCTTGGGGACGATTGTATTTTGACATCAAAAACTGCAAAACTTCGATGCAGAGGTTTGACTGAGGTCATATGGTAGCGGTCGCGTGGACCAGGGCCTAGCCAGGAGGGCTAGCACACAAAGGGGACACATCGGGTTTTTGAAGCTCAAAATTCCGACAGGAAGGAAAGGCTGCGGTCTTATGGATTCTGGTCATATGGGCTAAGAACCTAGCAGGAGGGCTAGCGAGTGAAAAAGATCTCATCGGTGATCGGGGATTAGAGAGGTGAGAAACTCTCGACATCAGGAAGCTTAAAACCACGAACCCCGATAACAATTTCCTGTGGGAAAATTGTTCACGGATCATGCAGAGGCCATGAGGAAAGAAGAAAGGACCTGTGGATCGGGTGTTTCCATAGGGATTCCATTCGGAGGGAATCCAAGGAGCCGCTTCGACTCAGTGGAAGGGGAGTTTTTGATCGATCCTGAGAGTGGGTGAATTGGAGCAGTGGATGAAACTGAATCGCCTGCGTCAAGTGGTATCAGAGATGAATTCTTGTCTGTATATTTAAGGAAAGAGAAGTAGGAGGAAGACAGAGTTGTTGGAGGACTTTGTAAGGACTTGTTTGTAGGAAGGAAACAGTCCATGGACAGTTAGGGAGACTGTAGGAGGATGAAGCTGGAACACTCAAGGATGTAGAGTGACAACTGGTTTTCTAGGAGAGTAGACAGAGACAACACCATGGTTATTGAAGACCATAAGCATGCTAGGAGGAAGAAGAGAAAGGCAGCAAAGCTTGCAGAATGGGATAAAGAAAGGACTAGAGAGCTCTATGAATTAAAGGAAGACATAGAGAAATTTGAACTGCGGATGCGACAGGATAGGAGGTTGAGACAGATGCGCGAATTGCCCATGGAGAAGGCAAAAACAAAATGTCCAGTCAAGCAACTGATGGTCATGAGACAGCGCAGGCTGTTAAAAAGATGGTTGAGGTATGCTGAAAACCTCAAGGCCACAGAGAAAAAGATGATTTATCACTGTGAGCCAGAGACTGGGAGAGGTCTCGATGATGAAGAAAATGAGTTGAGATCAACTGAGGATCTCACGGACTGTCAGGAGGACAGCTAGGGAAATTCACATTTCCAACTGGGCAATGAAAGGAAATCGCTGCAGGATCTCGAAGACTGCCAGGAGGGTAGTGGAAGCATCTCATGTTGCTAGGTGGGCAGAGATGAGCAGATGAGACTATCTGTGGGTCTCATAAACTCAGAAATGAGTTGGAATCAGCCAGGGGAGATGAAAGAGCAGGTGAGCTCAAAGAAAATTTTTGATCAATAGATACAACTGACAGAGGTGAAAGATCAGGATGATCTTCTGATGATTGGGGGAATTTGAATATTCCTACCATTTTCCCAGGACGAGGCAAAAGTCTGTGTTGCAGATGATGCGGCAATAGAAAAATAACAGTCATAACTGACGATGACTATTACGGAAGAGGAATAATTGGAGCAGGTGTTTGAAACTGCCCAAGCACAAGAAGAAGATGAAGAGGATGATGAGCATTCTGAGGAATGGCTCAATATTTTCAGCCAGGAAGCTGAAAAGACTGCAACAGGGGAGGTTGCAGAAGCAGAGGAAGAAGAGGCATACAACATATGTTTTGCTTAGCTGTGGTAGAATATTGAAGCCCTGGAAGAAAGGGTGAAGGTGCAGAGTGTGCACATCCAACAGGTGAAGTTGGAAACTGATAAAGAATGCGTGGGAGATCATGATGATCTGCCTAATGACCAAAAATTTTTGCAGCTGAGGAGACTGCATGAGCAGGACCAACCATGGGAGTAGATGGATGTAGTGATAGAAGACATCAGAAGGTTGATGTTGAGGTCAACAGAGATTGCCATTGAGGAGCAGCTAAGCAGAAGGAAAGAAGCAGCTGCAGCCGTGCAGCAGAAGCAACGACAGTAGTAGAATGGAGCAGATGAGAAGCTCCAGATATTAGTTTGGGATCCAGGAGGATTCCAACTGCTTAGAGGGGAAGCGCATGAGTAGGAGCTCATGATTCTGTAGCTGAGGAGTTTGATGCAGGAGCATCTCTCCACGTCAGCCAACCACATCTTGCACATGCATTTAAAGGCTGAAGAGAGGCACAACCTCATTCAAATTTGAAATTGAATGTAATTAAATGTCTAAGTTGGTGAGCCATGGAAGCCATGCCTTTGTCTAGGCTGTAGATAAGATCGACTTTAATGCTAGATCGGCTGAGATGTAGATCCAGGCGCTGGACTAGATAGCCATTGAATGTAATTTATTAGAGTAGGTAGACCTAGAGGGATGAGCCCCTAAGGTAAAAGAGATTTTCTTAGCTCATTTCAGGGAGTCATAGTTGTGTGAGGATCTGCATGTAGAGAAGAGAATAGAAGAGCCAAGGAGAGCTCAAGAACACATTGTAAAATACAGGCATTTTCCATTGTTAATATAACAGAGCAGTTTTTCCTGCATTTATGTATGTTATGTGAATGTCTGTGTGTGTTCCATTTTATGCTATAGATGTATACTATAGTTGTGCATTTGCAGGGAGTTTGTGCGATTTCAGGCGAAGGTCTTTGAGGTTTCATGCCAGGAGAGAGTGACAGAGTACTGCAGGCTCTGGATACTGGTGCACATAGGAGGCACTTTTGAACTCTACGGAGTCAGACAAAGGCGTGCTGAGGCACATGACTGAAGTCAACAACTCAGAAGAAAGACCTTTGAGGTTGCTGAACACCTCAGGAGGCAAGGTTGTGTGGGAGAAGACACAGTTGTAGACATAATCTCTTAGGAGTTCTGTAAAGGCTTTGCCAAGTGGGCATTGAGCACAGGAACAAGGTGCAAATGAAGGAACTCTATTGTGAGTTCAAAAAGAAGACAAAATCTCCGAGGAGTTCTGTAAAGGCTCTGCCAAGTGGGCATTGAGCATATGCACTGTGGTGCATATGAAGAAGGACTTTGCTGAGAGTTGAAGAAGGAAGAAGAATCATTGAGATTCTGAGAGCTCTGCCAGGTGGGCATTGAGCAAGTGCATAGGTGCACAAGGGAACAAAACTGTTGAACATTCTGCGGAGAAGATACTCCACCAGGAGGGCGTCGAGGAAGTGTGCAGGTAGGCACAGAAGTGAAGAGAACTCTTTGAGTTATGGAAGCGAGGAAGAATCCATCGAAGGATCTTCACTGGGTTACTGAACACCCAGAAAGACTCAGCAAGAGGTTGCTAGAGCAAAGGATAGCCAGAAGGGCATCCAAGTATTCTCCATCTGTGGGAGAAGGAAGAAGGACAAAATCCCTCAAGGGGTCTGAGTGTTTGAAGAAGCTCATGGGGGCCAGCGTTCTCATATACGCAGCGAAGCTCAGAGTGAAGGAGTTTGCAGAGGAAGAAGACAAAGGTTGAGGCCTTTGAAGGGTTGAAATTCTTCCAAGCATAGGCAGGATGAAATCGCAGGAAGCTCAGGAGTAGCAGCAACAGTTGTAAGATTTCCTGGAGGAGGAAGAGATCTGGACTGTTGAGGAGGTTACTACTAGGAGGAGCTCAGGAGGCGCCTACGGAAGTAGGAGACAAACAACCATCAGAACTCACCCAGAAATCACGTTTAGCCGTTAGATCAGGAGAAGATGTGCAGAGGTTAAGCGCAGGAGCAAGCGCATGGAAGAATTTATCTGAGCCGTTAGATCTCAGATCAGATCGCCAACAGTCGTGGGATCTACGGAAGCTGTGAGGGAGTTAACCTTGAAATCCAAGAGGAGAAGTCTCGATCAGGGGTGGAGTAATCGGGATATCGACCATCGGGAAATCGGAGTTCCTGAGGTCTTAAGAATCGGGACCCTTCGAGTCTCAAAACGCAAGAGTTGATATCAACCCTCAGTTAGGGAGGATGCGTTGCAGCAATCGAGCGCCACCAAGGAAAGTTTGACAGGAGGTCATTCATCAGAGGATCGGGAATCGGAGTTTCACGAGTCCCGTGAACATTGGCAGTTGGAGTCGCGATATTACGAAATGCCATACTCCGATAGGAAAGAATATAGCATCGGCCACACAGGAGTTGGTGGAGGACAGGTGGCAGGTCAAAGGCCGAGAGCATCGGAGGACCGGCGCATCGGGAATCAACAAATCGGTATTCCCGTGGAAAAGGATCGGGAAAATCCATAGTGGAAATATCGACGCAGGATCGGGACCATCCATCTGGAAGGGACGCATGGAGGAGATCGGTGCTATCGGGGGAAGACCCGACAGGAATCCATCCATCGATGTTTGGTCCTTCGGGATATCGGGAATCCCGTGGACGTGGTTTTCATGCACTTTGAATTCACGAAACGTGAAACCCTGATCAGTGGGGGTCAGCTGTCATCACAGAAGAGAAGGAGGATAGTGTCGTCGTGAGGGGCCAACTATCAGCAAACCGGAGAGTCGGGATTTGGATGATCAGGAATCCCATAGGCATGTGCATCTCGACATTGGAAGCTCTGAAACCCCACTGAGGGGTAAGGTTGTGGTCATAGGGTGATGGTCACCTTGGTCGGAAGCTATAGCTAGGAGGGCTAGCTAAAGATAAGGCACGTCGGGAATAGGAGAATCACAAGTCTTGGGGATGATTGTATTTTGACATTGAAAACCCCAAAACTCCGATGCAAAGGTTTGACTGAGGTCATATGGTAGAGGTCATGTGGACTAGGGCCTATCCAGGAGGGCTAGCGCACAAATGGGATGCATCGGGTTTTTGAAGCTCGAAATTCCGACAAGAAGGAAAGGCTGTGGTCTTATGGATTCTGGTCATATGGGCCAAGAACCTAGCAGGAGGGCTAGCATGTGAAAAAGAGCTCATCGATGATCGGGGATTCGAGAGGTGAGAAAATCTCGACATCAGGAAGCTCAAAACCCCGAACTTTGATAACAGTTTTTTGTGGGAAAATTGTTCACGACTCATGCAGAGGCCGTGAGGAAAGAAGAAAGGACCTGTGGATCATGTGTTTGCATAGGGATTTCATTCAGAGGGAATCCAAGGAGCCGCTTCGGCTTAGTGGAAGGGGAGTTTTTGATTGATCCTGAGAGTGGGTGAATTGGAGCAGTGGATGAAACTGAATCGCCTACGTCAAGTGGTATCAGCGCTGAATTCTTGTCTATATATTTCAAGCAAGAGAAGCAGGAGGAAGACAGAGTTGTTGGAGGACTCTGTAAGGACTTGTTTGCAAGAAGGCAGCAGTCCATGGACAGTTAGGGAGACTATAGGAGGATGAAGTTGAAACACTCAGGGATGTAGAGTGACAACAGGTTTGCTAGGAGAGCAGACAAAGACAACACCATGGTTACTAAAGACCATAGGCATGCTAGGAGGAAGAAGAGCAAGGAAGAAAAGCTTGCACAATGGGATAAAGAAAGGACTAGAGAGCTCTATGAATTAAAGGCAGACATAGAGAAATTCGAACTGCGGATGCGGCAGGATAGGAGGTTGAGACGGATGCGTGAATTGCCCATGGATAAGGCAAAAGAAAAATGGCTAGTCAAGCAACTGATGGTCATGAGACAGCGTAGGTTGTTAAAAAGATGGTTGAGGTATGCTGAAAACCTCAAGGCCATAGAGGAAAAGATGATTTATCACTGTGAGCCAGAGACTGGGATAGGTCTCGATGATGAAGAAGACGAGTTGAGATCAACTGAGGATCTCATGGACTGTCAGGAGGACAGCCAGGGAACTTCACATTGCCAGCTGGGCAATGAAAGGAGATCGTTGCGGGATCTCGAAGACTGCCAGGAGGGAAGTGGAAGCATCCCATGTTTCCAGGTGGGAAGGGATGAGCAGATGAGACTATCTGTGGGTCTCATAAACTCAGAAATGAGTTGGAATCAGCCAGGGGAGCTGACAGAGCAGGTGAGCTCAAAGAAAATTTTAGATCAATAGATACAGCTGACAGAGGTGAAAGATCAGGATGATCTTCTGATGATTAGGGGAATTGGAATATTCCTACCATTTGCCCAGGAGGAGGCAAAAGTCTGTGTTGCAGATGGTGTGGCAACAACAAAAGAACAGTCATAGCTGACGATGACTGTGACAGAAGAAGAAGAATTGGAGTAGGTGTTTGAGACTTCCCAAGCACAATAAGAAGACAAAGAGGATGATGAGCATTCTGAGGAATGGCTCAATATTTTTAGCCAAGAAGCTGAAAAGACTGCAACAGGGGAGGTTGTAGAAGCAGAGGAAGAAGAGGCAGACAACATATTTTTTGCTGAGCTGTGGCAGCAGATTGAAGCCCTGGAAGAAAGGGTGAAGGTGCAGAGTGTGAACATCCAACAGGGGAAGTTGAAAACTGATCAAGAAGGCGTGGGATATCATGATGATCTACCCAATGACCAAAAATTTTTGCAGCTGAGGAGACTGCATGAGCAGGACCAGCCATGGGAGCAGCTGGATGTAGTGATAGAAGACATCAGAAGGCTGATGTTGAGGTCAGCAGAGATTGCCAGCGAGGAGTAGCT
>JZKD02S1649997.1:137354-149197 GCA_000966675.3 Picea glauca
TTTTTTTAATGTCTGAGCTTTCAATGGGAGACAATATTGATATGGTTGATATCAAAATTTATATATGAGCTATAGCTTTCAATGGGAGACAATATTGATATGGGAAAATTATAATTTTGTATATGTAAACATTGCACATTGTGTACAATGCAATAACAAGGCTGAGTTGGTTGACATCCAATTTTTTTAATTTTTTTTTTATGTCTGAGATATAGCTTTCAATCAATAACAAGGCTGAGTTGGTTGACATCCTAATTTTTTTTTTTTTATGTCTGAGCTATAGCTTTCAATGGGAGACAATATTGTTTTATGTCTGAGCTATAGCTTTCAATGGGAGACAATATTGTTTTATGTCTGATCTATAGCTTTCAATGCGAGACAATATACATCCTAATTTTTTTTATGTCTGAGCTATAGCTTTCAATGGGAGACAATATTGTTTTATGTTTGATCTATAGCTTTCAATGTGAGACAATATTGATATGGTTGACATAAGAATTATTTATATATGAGCTATAGCTTTCAATGGGAGACAATATTGATAGAACAATTATTTTTTATAGCTTTCAATGGGAGACAATATTGATAGAACAAATATTTTTTATAGCTTTCAATGGGAGACAATATTGATAGAACAAATATTTTTTATCCGAAAAAAAAAATGTATCTTCTACATGGAAGGTACAATCCTTAGGTGCTTACACTTAATACACAAAAAGTAGCTGAGACTTGCTCCTTCTTATGATGAAGGCTATCTAGTGGCTTGAAAAAAGACAAATCATACAGCTCAAAAAATGTAGACTACAATCCATGACAATTCCTTACAAAAAATCTTTGCACACATAATGAACTACGAAAACACTAAACCAACAAGTAAAATTACAAATAAAAAAGTATTCCATCTCTTTTGGAGAGTAAATCTCCTTTAGAGAATTCTTCCAAAACAAATTGAATTTCACGCAAAAGTATAATATCTTTGGAAAGAGCATCGACACTAGTATTTAAATCCCTTTGAATATGAGTAAAGCTAATATGATTAAATAGGGCAGTGATCTCACAAAGTTGATGCACAATTTATTGTAGACCCAAATTAATAATTTGAACCTCCTCCTTCATCCAATGAATAGCTAGCTTGGAGTTCCCAAATACTTGGAGTTCATGAACATCCCTGAGAACTGCAAGTTCAAGTAGCATGAACAAGGCTTGAAATCACAAGTCATTGGTCCCCTAACCAAAATTTTCTTTACCATAAACACAATGAAACTCAGAGAAATGAAAAATAAAACCCAGTCCAATGAATCTGCATGGGCCTTGGCATGCCCCATCAAAAAATCCCCATGCAACATATTTGTTGATCTCCACTTCATTGACCAACTGTGGATGTTTCATCTTCGAAAAAAGCTTCTAGCATGAGTATTAACAGATCGATTATATTTGTAACACCCACAGTTTTCCATCATTAGAATTCAGTTGAAGAGATTTTTTTACAGCATTAAATGGCTACTATGTCCCCATTTTTTGTAAATATTTGCTTGGCAAAGAGTAATAATTCTGACAAAAAGGAAATATTGCAAAATGTTAAAGAGTTTGTTGCAAACTCATCTAGTTTATGCTATGCACCTAAACCTTATTTACTTCTAATTTTGTATCAACAACACAATTTGTGTTCCTTAATGTTGTGTCTCCATTTAGAAGTGATATTTTGGTTGGAAAGTGTAACGTATCCAACACCCATGATGAGTCTCGTCATTGCAGAAAATGACTTTTCCTGCTAAATACAAATCTAAAAATGCCCCATACATATAACAAAAAACCAAGGGGCAGCGTGCCCATAAAATTTACAACAAACAACATGTTGATTTACCCATGCACCTACAACATTTATAAAATCATGAATACATCTAGTAAACACCCAAGATTTACACAACATTCAAATAAAAAATTTACACAGTGGAATAACATAAGAATAGAACACAAACACTTATCCGTTAGTAATCAACCAACTGGATGCATACGAAGGATGAACCTCCCAGCCATAGGCACTACTATTCATTTTCTCTCAACAAAAGGGCACCCCCGAGTTGAGGCTACGAGTCCACAAGGAGATCCAACCCATTGACTATTCACTATCCACACACAAAACAACCTTCAGCCCGAGTTCTACTCCTACAACAGTTCCAATCCACCAACTCTCTCTTTTTCCACAACCTGCACTACCCAATGAATGTACCCCTTTCACTGCGCACAGTCCCTTAGGATGTGCCATTCGTTTATTGTGGCCCTTAGTGCACTCAGTTGGACATGAACTCTCATATGGGGACCCTCGAGAATTCTTAGTTTCCCAAGGAGTTTTCACATCATCCCTCACAAGGCTCTTGAGTCATTTCCTCAACTGGAAACACACTACAGGTTTACAAGTTCCCATTTTTTTTACAGGAACACATACCTCTTTCTCAACAAAAAACACAACCAAACAATGGCTACCTTCAGTATACCATGGTTGGTCCTCTTCCCAGACCTCTGATATTCCTTTGCTTCCCAAAAACCGCCTATACAAACTATTCTCCATCCAAAAACTTGACTATCCAAAAACTGCCCCCTTGGCCATACGAATTTCCCCTCTTTGTTTGCTTGCTTGACTTGACTTACACTCTTCCCAAAACTGATTGTACTCACTCCCATGATCTCCAATAACTATGGGGCATGACTTCTCACACCTACCCTCTTACAAGAGTTAAATGATTAGCTTTCAACACACTCCACATCAAATTAGAAGGTTATATACAATGATAATAATTCATGAATGTGGGTTGGATTAATACTCATGAATAAAATCCCCTTGGACCTCTTTCTTTTGTGGAATCATATTCCCCCATCATTTTCATCCCTCTCATATCGCAACCAATGATTACTATTTTATTGATTATTTCAATGTACATAATATACAATTCGGCTCCCGACCATATTAATCAATATGGGATATTTTCCCAATCATATCGACTCACTAACCTAATTCACGTTTATACAATTATATTAAAAATTGTGGGAATTAAAACCAGGGATGTTACAGAAAGTAGTGTTTCAAAATGAAAAAACAAAAAAACTAGCACAAATCCAATGACATTAGGTTGAAAATTGGTGTTTAAAACTAAAATAAAAAACTAAACTAGCACAAATCTATTTTAACCTGAGATCTTTTTAAATTAAAAGAGGATTGTATTTTAATCTTTATAGGTATTTAGTAGATATAGAGTTACGATGTAATTTTACAATGTCACAACCGCCCATGTCGATAGCAAACATATGAGATTTCAAGTGGTATTGACCAATTTGGAGACACACATTTTCACAACGCCCTCGATAATTCATGGACCCACCATTGGCAATCATGATTTGGAAATTATTGACTGTACGGATATAGAAATTAGTTTCTTGGGCAATGCGGCGATGAATAAAATTATGGGTGCTTCCACTATGAATAAGAATGATGACCTTCCTATGATTGATGTAACCAATTAGCTTGAGGGTTTGAGGAGCAGAGAATTTAGTGAGAGCATTTAGGGAAATGATCGGTTCTACTTAGGGAGGGTCTAAGGGAGGGGTTATGTCAGTGGGTTCAGGTGACACAGACACAAGGGGAGCCTCAACATCCTCTTCTGAAACATCCTCCGAGATGACCATAAAAATCTTTTGTTCCTAACACTTGTGTCCTGAAAAATATTTGTCATCACAATTATAACAAAGGCCTTTGAGTTGAGATTCATCCATTTCGGCCCTGGTCAATTTCTGTATCTTTAGTGGAGTAGAAGGAAGAGTGGGAGTTACTGGTTTAGTGCGAGGAATAAAGGAGGGTTTTATGTTTTGAGAAGAGATATCTTTTTATGCCTCCTTAGATATTTTAGTAGTTTCCAACCAACTTTAAGGACGAGCCATGAGGACATGAGCACAAATCTCATCCTTGAGGCCACTGATAAAACATTCTCAAAAAAAAAAATCAGACATGCCCTCTATACGAAAAGCCAGTCACTCAAAAGCAGTTGTAAATTCTTCCATGGTGCCAGATTGTTTCAACTTTGTCAAACGACCTAAATGGTTGGTGTTAGTGTCAAATCATTCATAAAGCTCTACCACAAATTGTGTCCAAGCCACATACCCTTGGCGGACATTTTTTCTCCATTGCCACCATTGTCAACGTTCTTGATCTAGATGGATAACACCATACCGGAGTTTGGCCAACTCATCTGTAATGCCATACAAAGAGAAATAATGCTCCATTTGTGTTACCCAACCAGTGAGATCCGATCCATCAAATTTGGTCACATCCACACGTGGAAGGCATAGGTCACACTGAAAGTGATGGGGCTGAAAATTCTGGGAATGAGAGGAAGTTTCACCTTCGATATGCAAAGGTGGGTCAGATACGGGAATATCTGCAGGGATATGCAGCTTGGCGCAGATAATCATAGTGACAGATTCAAGTTGGGTAGTAATTTCTTGTTTGAGCTCTTCTTTGAGTTCCGTGATTGAGGCGATGATTGAGGGATGCATCTTTTGATTGATGATGGAAATATTGGAACTGATTTGTCGCACTTCTTGTTGGGTTTATGTGAAATTAGAGTGCAAGGTAGTGAAGCGAGCTTCCAAGTCTTGGCTACGAGTATGGGTCATAATGATGAAGGAACACGAAAAGGGGTG
The DNA here is from genome assembly GCA_000966675.3 of Picea glauca. Lineage (NCBI taxonomy): Eukaryota > Viridiplantae > Streptophyta > Pinopsida > Pinales > Pinaceae > Picea > Picea glauca. Next base: position 142,050 of record JZKD02S1649997.1, read on the forward strand.
GGTGGGACCACACAAAAAATGGGTTATGGGTGAAGTGTATCACAATGATCAGGGAGATGAGTGGAATCCAATGGGGTAAAGTCGAAATAAGGGTGTTGGAAGGGGGTCGGGTCCACAAGAAAAAAAAATTGCTGAAAAATATTATGTATGATTGCGATAAGAGCGAAGAGATAAATCCAATGGAATAGGTCTCAAATAATGGTGCCAACAGGATCCCGACTCCTTTTTTTGTTTTTTTTTTACTCCTGCGGGGTTATACTCCAATCTAAAGAATACTGCAGTGATGAAATTCCCAAATTCTTAGCAGGGAGAAATGCGTAGAAATTTCACAACTCGAATGTAGGAGACACAATTGTGTTGCAATAGATCTTGTCTTTTCTGTTTTTGTTTTCCTCTCAAGGGTTAGGTATTCAAGGGTTCTACAGACAATGTTTTCCTTGTGCTATAGCTCTCTGATATATGTGCTGGGTCGAATAGTAGTACTCGGCCCATTATCTCAGGGAACCAACTAAGGAGACTAGACCGTGCCCTTAGCCGTACTACCTGACTACCCAGATACTAGAGAGTATCTTCCCAAGTGTTTTTCTCGGTGAAACTATAGTAGTCATGTGGCCGATTGGTTTATCTATGGAGGGCTTCAGGAGATCTAGGTCGATCCATGTACAGGTGTTTTTTGATGCGCTACCACTCGAAGGGCTACTAATAGGGATTACAAGGGTGGCCAATAGATGTGCGCTTAAGTACCACTTGTATTTCCTACGTGTATGAATCCTCAACCGCAGTTTTATGCACGTAATGACAAATCTCTATAGCTTAAAGATGTCGAAATACCTCTCTACCTTGAAAAAAGTTAACCCACAATTTTCTACCAAGGAAGGTGCTTTGATACCACTTGTAATATTTGATAGATATAAAAAGCATGCAGAATAGAAATAAATAGCTAGAAATGGAAGATGAACAACAATATAACTAGAACAACACCACAATAATACCAAAATTATGACAGAATAATACCAGAAAGAACACTTTGATTATTGAGAGCAATGTTCACTTGCCTTTTCGAGGGGACAACCGCCAGCGGAGCAAAGCTCTATTACAATAATATCCAAGACAAGAGTTTTCATACCCTTGACTCCTATTTATAGAAAATATGTCTATCAAAAGAACCATCTAGAGGAAGATTTTTCTAAAAGCGGAAGCTTCTATTAGGTCTTCTTACATTGGACTTATTCTTCCTTATTGCTAGGCCTTATTAATATTGACCTTTATTACATGGAAATATATTATTCTACCTACGTGAGGGGTTAGGTCCCTAACACATATCCTAACCTCCCTACTTTAGGCTACTTGGGAGTTAGTTAATTGTGTATGTGGTCATCTTCTTTAAATAAGGCTCATTATATAGTAGTGGATAGTTATTTAATGTAAAATGATCCACTTTGTAAGGCTCACTAGCTAGTTGGTATCCACTAATGATGGGACCACAAGTAGTTAGGGTTTTTCTATTGAGGATCTATTTAAAGTGATAGGAGGCTATGTAATTTTTTTCCACGTATTGTTGTATTTGTAGTTTTGGGCTTCGATCCCCTTCTTTTCACCTTTCTTTTGTGGTGAAGGTTTTGTTTCAGTTGCAAAAGCTTTTTCTTTCTGTGTTTTGATTGTGGGTGTTTCAGCTGACTTAGTCTTGGTAGGCTGTGTGTCCGTGATGTTAGTTTTTTCAGTCTGCTTTTCAACATTTTTTGAAACCGTCTCGTCTGTCTCGCCCCTCAGCAAGATCTTTTTCGTTTGGGCAGTTGCGAGACTCTTGTTTCTATGCCTTAGATTGTACTTCTGGTGAAGCTCGACCATTATACCATCTGGAATACCCTGGTAGGTCAAATATTCAAAAGTATTGTTGTTTATGTCATTTTCCAATCTATTTTCTTTATTTAAGGATTTTTCATAATCTTGTCTCGATAAATAGGGTTGTGGATCATCATCGCCCAGATTGTTTATATCTTCNAATTTCATTCTTCCCAGGGAAAGGTTTTGTGTCTTCGTTCCTCGACAACGACACCAAAAAGATGTTGTTCCTAAGTTTATACTTTAAGGACCTAAAGTATACCATCAAGGCATCCAAAAAAGGTAGAGATAGCCAATGGGTAAAAAGATTAGTTTAATGAAAAGCAAGATCAAAGTTGGTTCCTTAACTGTCTCTGTCTAGCTTCCCTTTGCTCTTGGATGCTAATATCCCTTTCAATCACGACCCATGAACATTCAAGTTCTACCCGTGTACTTGCTGCTTGTAAGATGGTATTGAATAGGTTTAACACAATGCTTTTATGATCTAATAGGCCGGGTTCTATATTAGCCTGTCTAGTAACTGGAACAGTCATGAAAGCTAAGGGTTTTCTTTTTTGTAAGTAAAAATTGTTTTTAAGGGTCGCAAATTTCTGATTTGAATCAATAAAAATAAAACTTCCAAACTATGAATCAATAGTATAAAAAAAATAAAGGTCGTTTCTAGTATTTGAGTCAAATTTAAAGGAGACGGTGCATGGAATGAAGAAAAAAAAAGAAACATACAGTTGTATAAAAAATGTGAGGCATCAATTAAAAAGGAATCTCACTTTATGCTAATAGAAGAAAGAGAGATGATAACTTTGATGAAGTATACAATTTCAGAATTATAAAACGTTCATAGGTCTTATATCCGTTGATAGCTGATACAGAGGAAAAATTGCAAACGGTTAGATAATTTGACTGTTCAATCACCACAATAGAGGTTTCATCATGAAATCATTCATTGAAGGTATGAAATAAAAGATGGAATGATGAAGAAACACATAACTCAGGCTTGACAAGATCTGGAATCTTCAATCTATATTGTATTAATTCTGGCAAAATGAAATTTTCTCTTTACAATCCCCTCCAGAAAAAAGCCCGGTCTTAGCCTTGAAAAGTTATATTTATACAAAACTACCAATCCTAAGGCGGTTGGTGATTTCCTAATTTCTAGTGACTAACTATTTGTTAAAAATAGATCAAAAACCGTTTGCATGATCTTCTCCATTTTTCTGCTTTCTTAGAAGTAAAGATCCTCCAAATGATACTTTTACTTTGTTGATGACTCTCCTTCTTTTGATCCAATATATTCAATGCATCTCTCCAAGAACTGTGTAAAATTTATAGGGGGTTCTGGAAGGTCCTTTGCTTTGAACAGATAAACCTTTCTCTGTATCTTGGAGAGACGGTCTTCAACTCCTTTATCTGCAAACTTTATCAAGTGCAGTTTTAAGTTGGGATTAACTAACAACCTCTCTATTAGGGTGACATCCATTTCTCTTAGCTATGAAATTTCTATTTGAATTTTACTCAAATTTTCTCTAAAATTTAATTGATGTCTTACAATATTAATCTGTCCTAGAAGTCCTATATAATTGCCTTTTCCAATGTTTAATGACCTTTTGTCTAAGAGATCAAAAACTTCTTCATGGTCATCTCTGATTTCTTTGACTATTCTTTTGTTTTCAGTTATGTTGGTTTCCCATAGCTTGAGAATGATGTCGCCTCTGATTTGCTCTGTGGCTGATATTTTCGTAGTTTTGGATGTCTCTTCACTTGTCGAATATATGATTTCCTTTTGGAGAATAACCCTTGCTTCTTTGGCTTCTTTTTCCTTCAAGATAATATTATCAAAGGAATTATTTGCTTCTTGAAAGTAACTCTGAATAATCTCTATCTTGGAAATCAATTTCTTCTCTTCAACTTCTATTTTTGAATGCACTTCCAGTGACTGGGCCTGGAAAGCTTTTAGATCTATGACCTGACCTTCAATTGCCTTTAATTTTGTTTGTAATTGATTTATGATTTCTTCTTGCGTTTGAATTGCCTGCACTCTCTCTTCCATCTTGCTGAAGCTTGTTTTCAGGGATTGAATTTATTTCTTATCCCCGGCTCTGGCCGTGTCCAGACCTTTATTTATACCTTCTTCAACTTTTTTTTCATTCTCCTTTAATTAGCCTTGTAGTTTAGCGATCATGAGGTTTCTCTATCTCAGACGTGCTTTCATATTTTCAACAGTGAATTGGTTAGCTGTGGCTAACGCTCCCATAGAACCAGCTACTTCGGTAGCGAAATCTTATTCCTCTAAATTCTTCCCGTCTATTATGATTTTGTGCCTCTTTACCATTGTATTTTCCCTTTGATGCATTTCCTACTTCAACGCTGCCTTTCTCTTCTTACTAAAAAAATAATCAGATGTAGGGATCTCTTCTCTGGAAATGGGCTCAAGGTCACTAATGTATAGGGTTCCCAGCTGGGGGAAACCGAAAGTGGATTGTAATGGAGTCAAAGAGGTGATGGGAGCACCTAGTTCTGTAGATCTTACCTCCTTTGTTGCTTTGGGGGTATTTCCATGAATTGCAGATGACAAAGGGAAATCTGGTTTATCAGACACTGGGGGTGTCTGAGACCCTTTTTCCATTCCTTAGTTCTTTGCCTTTTGTCCTTCTATTTTCTGTGGGGACTCTTCAGTCTCTTCTATAATTCTCTTTGTAATTTCTTTATCTTGCCCTCCTGTTCCAAAACCTGGGGGTACGTTTCCCTATTATGGAGACTGAGTTGATGCTTCTCCTAGTAATACCCCGGGAAAACCACTTCTCCGATGTTTCTGGAAGTTCAAAAAATTGTTTTGCAAGTCAGGTGACAAAGTTTGAAACCTAGCCAACACTTCATCATAACTTATAAATCCTCTGAACATGTCGTCACAAGGGGATTGTTCATGTTTGTATGCTTTCAAATTGCAGTTGACTTGGGGATTACCCACAATTTTATAGGGATCATATTTCTTGTGATCAATATTTAGGAACTTTATCTCTCATAATGCGGCTGCCTCAACCTTGGAATGCCCTAGATTGAGTAGTGAATATTTCCCAATCTGCACAGGGAAAATAGGCCAGAATCTCTTTTGGACCATTTTTAGTTCATTCCTGATGCCACCTATTACTATCTGATGAGCCACCTCCCTGCATACCAATCTATCAGGGAGGGATTTTGGTAGTGCGTGGGGAGGGATTGAACATCTGAAAACCCTAATGTAGGAAAATTTTTCTTCTATAAACCAATCAGTGACAGCCTTGATTATTTCCATGACTGACTTAGAAATACGGGGAGGCTCGCAGCCATACATCATTTGGTGCACCAGAATCACCATGAAGTGGAAGATTTCATAGAAGGAATCCTTAGCATTTTCTTTCCACAACTTAGAATAATATTCATGAATGGGTTTATTTGAGGTTGGATTCCAACTCCAATTCATCAGAGGGAAAGGGGTCATGAAGCATATGGCATCCATGATGTAGGCGAACATATAAAGGCCACTGGTTGGCCCTTGGATTTTGTGTTTTGGTACTCTGTTACCTCCTTAGATAAATTGTCTGATAGGATTTTGTCCCAGTTGAAACTAAAACCTTTAGCTGCTTCATGAAAAAGAGGCACCCATGCCGCAGGGAAATGAGTGGGGCTTTTCTTTCTGAAGAGTCTGCAAAGCATCATGGCTACATAGACCATGTATTCATTTAGTGAGGCTGTGGCATATTTCCTGTGAGTATCAGCCTTGAACTTCGCTAACACTCCCCACCAGTCTCTAATTATATCAAGGTATGTCCGATCTGCCTCTGTGCATTCCTTTCTTTGGAATTCGGCTATGAATTAAACATTATAAATATACTTAGGATTAGGGGATAGCATGTACATTACTTGTATATGTTTCGGCCTGAAGGAACCGATGATGATCCCACGGCTATCTAGAATGCTCCTTGTCTTCGCGTCTTCTCTCTCCAAGGCCCAATATATCATGTCATTATATGGCATGAGTCGTGGGCGTGCTGCTATTTTGTGAAGTTCAGACTTCGCTATGTCCCGAAGTTTGTTCTCATAATCATGCGGTAAGTTCTTAATTTTGTAATCTAGATTCTCAAATATTTGCCTCCAAGATTTGATAGAATCAATAGCGTGGGGAGTGGTATCAGCTACAACATCTCCTTCTATACATGTGCTTTCAACAGTTCCCTCAACTTTCTTAAGTACCCTATTAGGTGCCATAGCATTCACACTAGATTGAAAATCTGTTTGCAAATGAGAAAATCTATAAGCCTGGATGAACACAGCTCACTCATGATTGTAAAAATGAGAATAAAATTCAAAATACAGAGCCTTTATTTCCTTTAATTTCCTTTAAATGAACATATTGAGACAGTGGGTAAAAATTTAATGTCTTAATGAGAAAATATATGTTTATTGATACACAATTAAGTTCAAAATATCTTTATTCGTCCATTACAGATATTCTCATATATCGGTGATTTCAAAATGGAGTTTCGAAACAACTGTTTTATGAAACACATAATTGCGAAACACGAAAATGAGTTTAATGATTGTTAATCATGTTTTAGAATGACTTAATTAAAGTTTTAGACTTTGTTTTAGAGTTTATGATTTCGCATTTCGGAGTTTCAGGGATCGCACACCCAAGAGATATGTCATATGCAACCCCCAAATTGCAAAATCACGATAAGCTTAACTTTGGTGTTTAATCGTTGTATTAACTTTAATTAATCGAGATTTAGAAGTTAATTTTTGGTTTCCGAAAATCGAGAATCAGGATTTCAAGGATCTATATTTCGAAAACACTTTGTTAACAGGAAACCCAAACTGCGATAGATTTATGGTTCATTAATTATGATTAGGGGTTTACTTAATCATGCTTAGAGGGAACTTTATGAAGAACTCGTTAGGACTTGTAACATTCGCTCTTCCCTTTTATTATTTCTTTGCATTGAAACCTCTTTCGGGATTTCGACACCAGGATTTTGGAGTTTTTGGCTTTGGAATTAGCAACTCTATGAAACACCGAATCCTAAATTAAATGAAAACTTTAGTTTTTTTTTCTTGTTTTTTTTTTAGTTAAGGGCAGCTCCATACTAGAAAAATACGAAGTTTTAGGTTAGAGATAAAATGTTTAAACCTTGTTTCAACACTTCCAATCCATACTTCTTTAAGAACAAGGCTCTAAAGATGAGATAACAGGATTCAAGAATCAAAATATGTGAAATATAATTCTCTTCCAACCTAGAGTCAAAGAATATTTAGACAAAATGCTATGCATA
>JZKD02S1650008.1:90207-107992 GCA_000966675.3 Picea glauca
TTTACTCTTACTGTTCATATGCTATATGATTGGTTGATGACACATGAAGAAATCTTAATAATTGTTTAAAAGGCATAAAATTGTTTAAGCTTATAAACAATTGATTCACCCCCCCCCTCTCAGTTGTTCTAGTATTTTCAACATTTTCTTGGTGGAATGGTCTTCAACTAGGGTTTGACTTGATTATTCTTGGTGAAGTAAGTGGAAAATCTGCATTTTTATTCATGCTATGGATATTTGTGGTAAAATTTACATGTTTCATGTCTGAGATTATGAAATTGCTTGTTTAAGCCCTAGGGGAGAAACACCACATGCTTCTTTCTCCCTATAACTCTTCTACTAGCTTGATCTTGCCAATTATACATTTTTTGGGTTAATTATTAGAGCCCTAAAGTGCTAGCTCTCTAGTAATTTCATTCTAAATCACCAAATCAATTGTCTTTCAAAAAGCTAAGGAAGGAAGGTACACTAGGGCCTAGAAGTGCCTACTCTCTAGCAAAACCTCCCTTAAATATTTAGATGCTTGAGGCCTTGAAGTGCCAACACCTCTTGCATCTACCTCTTCCCTTAGATAAGCATTATCATTGTTTTATTTCCCAAGTGATATTGTTACTATTGTTGACTCCATAAGCCCCTAAAAGACATTGATTTCTATGCTCTTGTGGATGAATGAGATCAAACAAACCCTCAAACTATCTTCTTGAAACTCTCACTAACACTAACAACCATATTGCTTATGCTATAATTGCTGCTACAACCTTTATTTAGCAGCCCTAATCAACATACTAACCTCTAAAACTAACCCAGAAATTTGCACTAGCCTAGGTGCTATTATTCAAAGGCTCTAGTCTTCCTTTTGCTATTGTTCTAAGTGCAAAATTCTGAAGTTGTTAAAGGCTGTTGCTGCTGCTGTAAACACTGTTACAGCCATCATTCCATCCCCTTAACATCCCTTAAACTGTCCATAAAACCACCCAACATTTGTATTAGGCAAGTTACTATCAATAGATACTAAAGTGTTTGTCTAATTGCCTAAACTAAGTACTTTTCTGAAGTGGTTTTGCCGATGTCATAATTATTATTTTATTGTTGTTACAAGTGTTTTGACAGCCTATTGAAGTTACTTATTGAATTTTTTTAAATCTTGAAATTGTGAGTGACAAGGTACTATCAAATTTGCAAAGTCTTTATGTCCTTTTGTCATCACAACTTCCAATTTCTGGACATGTTGTTACAGCTATAAACTCTATATTTTGTCTATAAATAAGAGTCTTTAAGTAGCATATTTATATCTTGAAGTCACTGTTTTGAAACATTGATATCATTGCTTATTGCTAACGTTTGTTGTTTCATTGGTAAAGGGCATGTACCATTCATTTCCTTTTCCTTTTTCCCCTTTAAACTTTACCAAGTGATTTCTTTCCTTGAGTGACCTAGAGAGAGGGGTGGGTTTTACCTGGTCTTTTTACCCTTCATCAACCAACTAAGTCTTGGGACGTCTCCCTTGGAGTGAGTTTATTCTCCTCCTAAATAGAAAGAGGTATCCTATTGGGGTGACAGTGATAGGACTACCTCCATGTTACGCCAATCTAGGCCTACTTGCCTTTAGGCTTTGGGAAAGTATAGATTGCGTGATAACAAGTACCAACCCATGGAGGAGGATATTTATTTCATCATCAAGATATCTACGGAAGGGGAGGATTTTCCTCATATTCCCAATGTGCTCCTGGTTTTTCAAGAGAGAGCTAGCTAGTATCTTTGTAGATATATGTTAGTCCAGACATTACTAACCCCAATGACTTCTAGGTTTTCGTGGTCAGTTGTTCTTATATTCTTTTAGAACTGAGGATTTAGGTACATGTTCTTATGATCATGGCACTAACACACCATACACCCTATGGGAAATACATTAGTTTCCCTATGATGTATTATGTAGATAACATTTTCCAACAACCCAGATTGATTAGGTGGTTGATTGTTCTTCTACGCCAATTTTATATTGCTTTGGATAGGTGTCATAGCATGTTGGAGGGGAGAAAAATCTTCCCCTTTGCTTCATATCTGTTTGTTTATTTTTTGAGAGGTTTTTTATGACTCGGTTTCCATTTGGAAACCACCCTCCTAGGCATATGACTGATGTGTGTATGCAGATGTGGGGCTAGATGTTTCCCAAGAGGGGCCAATAAAAGTTCTTGTGTAGGGTGATGTGTGATGATGTCATTGTTATGTTAGGTATTGAGTATAATCACATCCTCAATTTTATATAGTATCCATATGAAATGATGGATTAGTGAGGGTGTGAGAACATCCTATTTAGTGCAATTTAGCCACCATACAAAAAAAGTGATATTATTGATGTCTTGATTATTTTAGTTGCATAATTTTTTGTCGTATTTAATGCACATGTTATAGATTATAAGATTCCATTTAAATTATCTAATTGTTGTCTATTATTTTTTAAATATTGGCTCAAATGTTGGTGAGGGGTTTCCTCCCTAGCTTAATGTGGAGATGGCCAAGAGCGATTAGTTTCCCTAAGAGTGCATACCTAGTGTGTGTTAGATTTCATTAAATTGTCGATTTCATCACTAGGTTGCAAATAAGTTATGTACTTTGATGATTGGGTATGGATTCTATCCAATTTAAACTAGAGAGATCTTGTAGGATTTTTAGCTTACAAGTATTTATGTGATCCTTCCCGTAGATATGACATTAGTATGTGCCATATTGTTAGTATCCTAGTCTTGTATAGAATGCGAGGACCGAGGAGTGACGAGTTGTAAGTCATGTTCGTCCTTCTTCTTCATCTTCTACATCTTCAAATGATGAGATGTTTGAGGATGCTCCTCCTCAACCTATGCTACTAGGTGCTCCTATTGCTCCATTCATCGATCAACCCACCAATGCACCCATTAATCCACCTACTCCACTGACTACCACTCCTACTTATCCACCTATTGTTCTAGCTATTGATCTTATAGACATGATGTTATTGGCTCATTTAGATATTGAATATTTGTATTAGTATGTAACACCATTATTATGTAGTAGAGGTGTCGAGGCCTCTGGCTCTAGTGTTGGACGTAGAGATATTTGATATGTTTATAGAGCAGTGGAATAGAAGGAGATACCCGTGTCATGTAATTTTTTTTACATGCTACCTCGACCTCTCCTTGGTTGGTCAAGCAACTACATTCCTCTACCTCATATTGGTTGGTCAAGAAATTCATTCCTTGAGCTCCCTATAGTTGGGTATGTGTTATATTCTTTGAAAAATTGATCATATGTATTGTACACTGATATGGGAGCAAAGGGGGTATGGGGGGTTCAGGGGCAAGATTCCCCAGGATTTTTTTTTGGTCCGTATTTGACGATTTTTTGCGTCCATTTTTGGTAGTTTTTCGGCACATGTTTTTTCCGATGGTTTTCTGATTCCGATTAAGGAATTAGGGTTGTTGAGTAATCTGGGTCAATGGATTAGGGGATTGGATGTAGCAAGATTCTATATGTATATTGTGTTGTAAACAATGAAGAAAATGATGAATAAAATATTAAAGGTGTATCTCTAAACAATTGTTGGTTTTATCGGTTTGGGTTTCCAAGGTAAAAATCTCTATGTAATGTGTGTGTGTGTGTGTGTCGTTGTATCTTTTTTGTTTTATTAGGAATCTATTTGCAATAATTATTTGCACAAGGTTAAAATATACACCTATGGTTGGCTAGGCAATTAAAAGTTCCTCTCCCTCAATAAATAAACTTCATTCCTCTCCCTCTAGTAATGAATGGTTAAGCTATTACACCCCTCTCATATTGGTTGAGTGTGTAAAGACCGTCGATTTGAGTAACTAAAAGGTCTTTGACCTCCACTATTGTAGACTTGTTGTGATGTATATTAATCATTGACATGTATACTTGAGATGTATATTTTGACATATATATTGATTTTAATGTTTATGTTCATGCTTAATGATGTTTACACACTTGATTAAATGATTCAATTAATGATTGCATGACTTTTTTTATTAGTTTTTCAAATATATTTTTTATTCAAATCATTTTTTCTAAAGTTTTTCTTAAATTTTATACTAAATCAAAATTAAAATCGTGATTGCTAAATCTTACAAACTAACTATTCCTCCAATTTTATAGTTATAACACCAGGAATCTTAGCCTAGTGGGTTAGCTCAAGCGGTTGGGTGATGTGAATTACAAGCAGGACGTCATGGGGTCAAGTCCTCGACTAGATACCTATGTAGATATTATTGCGCCTCACTAGATGTCCCTGCTAGGTTAGGTTTCCAAAAATGCAACCAACCAATTTACCTACTACACCATCCTCAAAATGAGGGGAAGTACCTAGAGGGTTTCTCGAGATGTGTTTTCCATTGAAAAAGAAGAAGAAGATAACATCATGCATAGATTATTTCTTACAATAATTAGGGATCCATTTCAATTGCTATTTAAATTGAAACCACAATGCCTAGAAAATAATTGTTAATTGTTGAAAAATGTACTATGATCTTAAAAATTGATTTAGAAACGTTGAAATNATTATTGATGTTTACACACTTGATTAAATGATTCCCTTAATGATTGCATGATATGATTAATTTTTCAAATAAAGTAATTTGATTAAATCTTTTATTAAATCATGAAAACAATGATAAATTTTAATATTAAACATAAAAAGAAATAAAAAATAACTTCAACTAAAGTGACCTTACTAATACCAATTGTTAATATTAATCTTAAAAAAAGAAACATCATGTAGATATTACACTTAAAAATGCTTGATAGTTCTTTTTCTTTTAAACTAAAAACACAAAGCCATTGTATTACTAGATATAGATAATAAAAAACAAGCCATGCGATGAGGGTCTGCCAAAATGGAAACCAGGTCCTCATCGATCATCATCAAATGTCAAGGAGTTCCACAAAGTTTACTCCAACAATCCTATCCAACTACACATGTTCCAATCCATAGCAAAAAAGGATCATACTTGACTATCACACTAAAGCATAAGATATCAAAAGTCTGATAATTCCTAAGTATCAGAGCCAAATCATACTGCATATGTCCTATACTATAATTTCCAGATAAAAAGGAAATATAATCCAAACTGATAGAACCAAACCCGGGAAGTTCTTAGAGTTCCAAATCTTGGGCCCATATTCTCTCCATCCCCTGACACCTCGATTGGACCTTCATCATCGCCAATATGGATAGGACAATCTCGCGACCCTGAGGACTCCCGTCTCTTGGATTATTCTCGTCCTGCTGCTGGAGTGATTCCTCTATTCTCACCCAAAACTTTATGTCAAACTGAGAGCGATAAAACATGTCAAATTTTCCTTCCACGATCTTCATGACCTGGGCGGTAGAGTCGTTTCGTTTACGCGATTTATTTATGCCTTACGCCACCACAACTTTGACCACCCAATAGGTCTCTGCTAGATGAAAATATTTTGTTTCTCTGGTTCTAATATAATTCGGATCCTCGACCCATTTCTTAACCTCCTGCACAATCTCTTCATCTGGAGTATTCTTTCTTTGGCTTAACAACATCCTCAATATCCTTGGAAATTTGATTCTCATCCTCTTAGCAAAGATACTTGAAATGGTAACCAGCCATCCAGGCTTCCTTGGCAGCCTTGGTTCGATTTGATGGTCCCTGGGAGAAGGGGGCCTCTTGTTGCTTCCCTTTCTGATTCCTACCATGGACCCCGAGTCTAGCCATTTTGATCATTTGATCACTCGCTCTCATTTTCCTTGACTTGCAAAGAACTTTCGTGTGGAGACACATCCATCGATTATCTTTCCTCTTGCAAATATAGGAATGCAGGAATCAATGAGGACCCAACTATCCTTAGAATTTATCAAAGGGAGCAATATTGTAAAGGGATTACCAAGGATCCCTTCCCCAAACCAGAGCCCCACTTCCTAATCTCTAACTCCAAATTCCACCTAAGACGATCAATTTCACTCAGGAAAATAAGAAGCGAACCATGACTACTCCCCATTACCTTGGAATACTTAAGGATTTCCCCTCGCGCTGCATGAGATGGTTTCTAATGCACGTTCTAGGAAATCATTCTGCTAACAACTTTCGTCATTGTATGCCCATGATTTTTATTCATGCTTCTCCTTGAATTCCAGTTCCAGCTTTGTACCATCCCGCTTCGCCACTTACTTCTGCTTCCACACTCATCCCATTGGCCAAATACTCATCCCATTGGCCAAATACCTTTCTACAAGATGATACCAATTGTCTCGGTTTGTAACACTTGTGTTCATGGGGAGATCAGGTCTCAAGGGTGGCACCGCCGAAGTGACATTTGACATGATCCTCAATAATGTTCCGGGTCTCATGCGGATAGCTGGGGTCACTTGGTGATTTTCCGGTGATGTCCTCTGGTGGTCCATCTGTCATAGACGTCATGTTGAGCCTCTAGGTGGACCTCCTGTCCCCAACACTTAGCACCCCATCTGGGTTTTTTATGTCTCTCATGCTCAACTTAGCGACTTCTTTCCACATAGGGGTGTCGATGGGATCCCCTAAATTCCACATGGAGAGTTGGTTTTCGTGCTTCACTCCTTCGTTAGCCAACAAGTCAACCATCACATTTGTGCTTCTCCTAACTTGAACGAGGATTATCACAGGAAAAATATTGATTACATCTACAATCAGAGACTATCCATAGGAGAGTCGCCAATGTGTTGAAATGTTTTTCAGGTTCACTCCATCAATCAACCATTTTAGGGATGATATTATCAGGAGGGAATCTCCTTTTGTGATAAGAACCCTGATATATTTTGACCTAGATATAGTAAGCCCACGAAGAAGCCCCTCAAGATCTACCCTGTTATTGGCGTTGTGGCCCAAGTTTATGGAAAACATGGCTATAATCGACCCTTTTTAATTCCTAAGGACCCCACTCACCCTCAACCTTCCAGGGTTATCTTTCGAAGCCACATCGAAATTTAATTTCACTGTTTCGGCTTCTGGAGGTGAACAAGACTGGATTGGATTGTTCTTACCTTTATGCAGAGCTTTATTTTCATGGAATTACACTTGCTTGAGTTTCCAGTTTTTGATGATACGACTCTCTTCCGCATTGAGCTCTTTATCCTCACTAGACAAGGTACTTGTTGTGATCGATTCTTGAACATTTTATTGGATTTTTTCCCAAATTAATTGCATAGGAAAATGGTTCAATTTGAATATGCTTCCGTTTCATTCATTCCATAGATTCCACATAACAATTCCTTGGAAAATCTCCCAGGTTCTGTTTAAAATAGAGTTGTAGAAAGGGTTCTTGGCCCACTCTGTTATGGTTCTAAATGTATCATTGTCAACTCTTCCAAAACGACAAAATAGATCAGATCCCTTGTCCCAAATGAAGTGAGCTTATTGGAAGTTACACAAGAGGTGATCTAACATTTCTTCTTCTTGTCTACAGAGCATGCAGATGGATGGTCCTTCATATCCATGTTTCCAGAATTTGTCCCAAGTTAATACCTTTCTCTTTAATACCAACCATATAAAGGTAACAACATTTGGCCATATATCGAGCCTCCAGATTCGTTTCCAACTTCTTTTCCTTTATACTTTTGTCAATCCTACTGCTAGGAGGTATGCATCTTTAATAATAAAATTTCCTTCCCCTTTACTTCCCCATAGAAGAATATCCATGCCATTTCTGCCTTTGATCCTTCTAAGATATAACTCTATCTCCAGAACCTCCTATTCTTCTTGGTTAAGGACAATGGGCCATTCTAAGCATTTCCTCCAGACCCTATCTAGCTTGTTTTCCAGATCATCTTGCTCCTTCCAGTGCCATTGGAACAAATTCCATTCTTTATTTCTCATAGCTACCTCGATTCTAGCCAAACCATCTACTCCAGAGATTGTGAGAAGTTGTTCCCAAGAATCTTCCCAAAATAGAGTCGTCCTGCCATCATGGATCTCCTAGAAGCTTTCCCTTTGGACTAAATCTCTATTCTACCAAGTGTTGTTCCAGATTAAAGAGCCTGGTCTGAGGCCATCCATTATGATTAACTCTAGTGGTGTTACCTCTAGGGCATAATTTACTTTCCATATTTGAGCCCAAATGTCGTTCGAATATTTAATCCATCACCGCCGAAGTTTTTCTACTAGGGCTTGCCCTGCGTGCATAGGATCTTTGATGCCCAAACCCCTGTGGGATTTAGGGATGCATAGTTTATCCCAAACTACAAGGGCCCACTTTCTTTCTTTTGTGGAACCCCCACACAAAAAAATTCTTTGGAGGTTTCTTATTTTTTTAAGGACACCTTTGGGGGCTGCCAGAATCGAGAACATATATAAAGGCATAGAGTTTAGCACAAATTTTCTTAACATGAGTCTTCTCGAAAGGGTGAGAAAATGGTGGGTCCAACTTGTCAGTTTAGCTTCTAGTTTGTTAAGCAGTTCCTTCCATGTCGTGTTTTGAATGAATTTGTTTAATAGAGGAGGTCCCAGATATTTGGACGCGATGCAATCTCTTTGGAATCCTAGAATCATGGCTATATTTATTTGGATTGTCACAAGAGTATGAAAGAAAAAGATTTTAGACTTAGCCAAGTTTATAATCACAACTAAGGCTTATTTGAAGGTATCCAAAAGAGATTTGATGGATTTTTCCTCTTTTGTAGTAGGAACTCCCATAAGGACGTTGTCATCCACGAACCGAAGATGAGACACCAGGTCGATCCCTTCTTGAAGCTTTACCCCTTGAAGTTTCTTGTCTGCCAACTCTCTGTGGATTAATATTCCTAGGCCTTCTACTAAAATGATATATAGGTATGGGGAAAGGGGGTGTGCCTGTCTAAGCTCTCTCGAAGGATTGAACGTTTTGGAAGGTGACTCGTTTACCAGGATTGAGAATAAGGTCAAAGAGATGAGGCTCATGATATAATGAACCCTATCTTCTCCAAACCCAAAAGCTTCCAACATCTTTCAGAGGAACCTCTAGCTTATTCGATCATAAGCCTTGGACATATCAAGTTTTTTGAGAATATCTGTTTTCTTGGAAGGTTGCAACGATTGCATTGCTTCATGGTCCACAATTATGTCGTCAAGAATTTGTCGCCCTTCCACAAACTCCCCTAGCTCTAGATAAATAATGAATTTGAGAAGTTGTTTGAGTTTATTTGCTATGAGTTTTGAAGTAATCTTGTAAATTATGTTGCATAGGGAAATTGGTTTGAATTTTTTTGTAGTGTTAGCCTCCTTTTCCTTTGAAATTGAGGCTATTAAGGTGGTGGTTAGGGTTGCAAGCATGGATTTTGTGAATCCGGATTCTTCAACCACCTCCCAGATATCTTTCCCTAAAATCTTCCAACATTTATGGAAAAAATCGTTTGTAAACCCATCAGGTCCTGCGGATTTTCCTAAGGCCATTTCTTTCACGGTTGTTTCCACCTCCTCAATGGTAGTAGGTCACATCAAGAAGCGGTTTTGTTCTGATGTTATTAATTTTGGAATACTTCCATTGACCTTTTGAATAAGTTCATCTCTATCTTCCTCTGGTTCCGTGAGCAGCTTTTGGAAATGATTTACCAATTTGTTTTCAATATCTTCATAGGTATCCACCCTCTCTCTGGAGGGTCTTGCCAGGAAGGTTATCTTGTTTTGAATTCTACACTGTAATAGAGAATTATGAAATAATTTCAAGTTTTTGTCGCCTTCTTTCAACCATCGAACTCTCAATTTTGTTGCCACAATATTTCTTCTTGTTTGTTCCTTTTATCTAGATCTAATCTAAGTTGCTCTTCCCTATTTCTTGTATCCTCATTTGTTCCTCTTGTAATGGCTCCCACTTGAATTGCAACCATATCTGCCTCCAGGTGCCTTTTTTCCTCAAAAATGTTACCAAAACCTTCCCTGTTCCACTTCTTGATCTGGAACTTAATATGCTTAAACCTCTGCTGGAATTGATACATCTTGGTTCCATACAAATTTGGGAGTTCTGACCACCAGGATTCAATATTTTGCATAAAGTCCATGTGGTCCATCCATAATTTCACAAATCGAAAGGGTTTTGTTCTAGGTGTTACCGTAGCCTCCCAATATAGGCTGATTGGCCAATTATCCAAGCCATAAAAAGGGATAACCTTCGTAGAAATGGCATGCTGGTCCTTGAATAAAAATTCAGAGGTAAAAAATATGTCTAACCTAGTTGAGATCCCATTCTCTGTTATTCTTTCATTGCTCCAGGTAAACGGGCCGTTGTTTATTTGAATGTCAATTAATCTAAACTTATCAATCCAGTCCTTGAAGGCTTCACTTACTGCATCCAGTTTTTTTTTTACGGGAATGAGGTTTTCATGTTAAAATCTCCCCCAATGATCTTGCGAAGACCTTGCAACATGGATCTGAGATAATTCAGGGACTCTTTGAATTCTGCTTTGAGTTGGTGCGTTAATGGGCCATAGGCATTAGATATAAATGCCTGAGATTGAGATCCCATCTCTTCAAAGTTCATCATTAAAATTCTTGGGAGAATGGAGACAGGATCGAGATGCTATTTCATGGGATTCCACAGAATGACAAGTCCACCTGAGGTGCCTTTCGATTCTACCACTTCTACTTCAAAATTATTCCATATTTTCTTGGTGATTTTGACCATCATCATTTTATCACACTTGGTTTCCTGAGTGAGAACCACTTTTTATTTTTCTTGAGTGATTCTTTTCTTCATCATTTTGTGTTTGGATGGGGCATTCAGACCTCTTACATTCCATGAGATAATATTCATTAAATCATTTAGGTTGGGAGTGGAAATATCTTTCTGGGAGGCTTATCACTTGACCATAATCCACTAGATGGGACCTAGTTTCTTCGATGACTTGTTAGTAAGGTTTTCTACCCCTCTTCTTCTCCTCACTGGGTTATTTTTTTATTTTTTATTTTTCAAGATCTTAAGGGGGTTAATATTTATCCCGATGCTTTCTAAAGCTCCAACTAGAGTTCCCAATTATGTATCATGGTTGTTCCATTCCCGTGAGTCTCGATGAGGGTGTTTTGTTTGTCTTGTAATCATTTCCTCTAATTCGTGTTCCCCTTGATCTCTTCCTAATGTTTATGTAGTTTATTCTACTTTTTCCATTTCTATTTTTTGGGTGCCTTCCTCTTGGATTTATTCTCCTTGGTCTNATTATTGATGTTTACACACTTGATTAAATGATTCCCTTAATGATTGCATGATATGATTAATTTTTCAAATAAAGTAATTTGATTAAATCTTTTATTAAATCATGAAAACAATGATAAATTTTAATATTAAACATAAAAAGAAATAAAAAATAACTTCAACTAAAGTGACCTTACTAATACCAATTGTTAATATTAATCTTAAAAAAAGAAACATCATGTAGATATTACACTTAAAAATGCTTGATAGTTCTTTTTCTTTTAAACTAAAAACACAAAGCCATTGTATTACTAGATATAGATAATAAAAAACAAGCCATGCGATGAGGGTCTGCCAAAATGGAAACCAGGTCCTCATCGATCATCATCAAATGTCAAGGAGTTCCACAAAGTTTACTCCAACAATCCTATCCAACTACACATGTTCCAATCCATAGCAAAAAAGGATCATACTTGACTATCACACTAAAGCATAAGATATCAAAAGTCTGATAATTCCTAAGTATCAGAGCCAAATCATACTGCATATGTCCTATACTATAATTTCCAGATAAAAAGGAAATATAATCCAAACTGATAGAACCAAACCCGGGAAGTTCTTAGAGTTCCAAATCTTGGGCCCATATTCTCTCCATCCCCTGACACCTCGATTGGACCTTCATCATCGCCAATATGGATAGGACAATCTCGCGACCCTGAGGACTCCCGTCTCTTGGATTATTCTTGTCCTGCTGCTGGAGCGATTCCTCTATTCTCACCCAAAACTTTATGCCAAACTGAGAGCGATAAAACATGTCAAATTTTCCTTCCACGATCTTGATGACCTGGGCGGTAGAGTCGTTTCGTTTATGTGATTTCTTTATGCCTTACGCCAACACGAATTTGACCACCCAATAGGTCTCTGCTAGACAAAAATATTTTGTTTCTCTGGTTCTAATATAATTCAGATCCTCGACCCATTTCTTAACCTCCTGCACAATCTCTTCATCTGGAGTATTCTTTCTTTGGCTTAACAACATCCTCAATATCCTTGGAAATTTGATTCTCATCCTCTGAGCAAAGATACTTGAAATGGTAACCAGCCATCCAGGCTTCCTTGGCAGCCTTGGTTCGATTTGATGGTCCATGGGAGAAGGGGGCCTCTTGTTGCTTCCCTTTCTGATTCCTACCATGGACCTCGAGTCTAGCCATTTTGATCTTCTGATCACTCGCTCTCGTTGTCCTTGACTTGCAAAGAACTTTCGTGTGGAGACACATCCATCGATTATCTTTCCTCTTGGAAATATAGGAATGCAGTGATCAATGAGGACCCAACTATCCTTAGAATTTATCAAAGGGAGCAATATTGTAAAGGGATTACCAAGGATCCCTTCCCCAAACCAGAGCCCCACTTCCTAATCTCTAACTCCATCCAAATTCCACCTAAGACGATCAATTTCACTCAGGAAAACAAGAAGTGAACCATGACTACTCCCCATTACCTTGGAATACTTAAGGATTTCCCCTCACGCTGCATGAGATGGTTTTTAATGCACGTTCTAGGAAATCATTTTGCTAACAACTTCCGTCATTGTATGCCCATGATTTTTATTCATGCTTCTCCTTGAATTCCAGTTCCAGCTTTGTACCATCCCGCTTCACCACTTACTTCTGCTTCCACACTCATCCCATTGGCCAAATACCTTTCTACAAGATGATACCAATTGTCTTGGTTTGTAACACTTGTGTTCATGGGGAGATCAGGTCTCGAGGGTGGCACCGCCGAAGTGACATTTGACATGATCCTCAATAATGTTCTGGGTCTCATGCGGATAGCTGGGGTCACTTGGTGATTTTCCGGTGATGTCCTCTGGTGGTCCATCTGTCATAGACGTCATGTCGGGCCTCTAGGTGGACCTCCTGTCCCCAACACTTAGCACCCCATCTGGGTTTTTTATGTCTCTCATGCTCAACTTAGCGGCTTCTTGCCACATAGGGGTGTCGATGGGATCCCCTAAATTCCCCATGGAGAGTTAGTTTTCGTGCTTCACTCCTTCGTTAGCCAACAAGTCAGCCATCACATTTGTGCTTCTCCTAACTTTAACAAGGATTATCACAGGAAAAATATTGATTACATCTACAATCAGAGACTATCCATAGGCGAGTATCCAGTGTGTTGAAATGTTTTCTAGGTTCACTCCATCAATCAACCATTTTAGGGATGATATTATCAGGAGGGAATCTCCTTCCGCGATAAGAAACCTGATATATTTTGACCTAGCTATAGTAAGCCCACGAAGAAGCCCCTCAAGATCTACCCTGTTATTGGCGTTGTGGCCCAAGTTTATGGAAAACATGGCTATAATCAACCCTTTTTAATTCCTGAGGACCCCACCCGCCCCCGACCTTCCAAGGTTTTCTTTCGAAGCCCCATCAAAATTTAATTTCACTGTTTTGGCTTCTGGAGGTGAACAAGACTGGATTGGATTGTTCTTACCTTTATGCAGAGCTTTATTTTCATCGAGGTACACTTGCTTGAGTTTCCATTTTTTGATGATATGACTCTCTTCCGCATTGAGCTCTTTATCCTCACTAGACAAGGTACCTGCTGTGATCGATTCTTGAACATTTTATTGGATTTTTTCCCAAATTAATTGCATAGGAAAATGGTTCAATTTGAATATTCTTCTGTTTCATTCATTCCATAGATTCCACATAACAATTCCTAGGAAAATCTCCCAGGTTCTATTTAAGATAGAGTTGTAGAAAGGGTTCTTGGCCCACTCTGTTATGGTTCTAAATGTATCATTGTCAACTCTTCCAAAACGACAAAATAGATTAGATCCCTTGTCCCAAATGAAGTGAGCTTATTGGAAGTTACACAAGAGGTGATCTAACATTTCTTCTTGTTGTCTATAGAGCATGCAGATGGATGGTCCTTCATATCCATGTTTCCATAGTTTGTCCCAAGTTAATACCTTTCTCTTTAATACCAACCATATAAAGGTAACAACATTTGGCCATATATCGAGCTTCCAGATTCGTTTCCAACTTCTTTTCCTTTATACTTCTGTCAATCCTACTGCTAGGAGGTATGCATCTTTAATAATAAAATTTCCTTCCCCTTTACTTCCCCATCGGAGAATATCCATGCCATTTCTGTCTCTGATCCTTCTAAGAGATAACTCTATCTCCAGAACCTCCTATTCTTCCTGGTTAAGGACAATGGGACATTCTAAACATTTCCTCCATACCCTATCTAGCTTGTTTTCCAGATCATCTTGCTCCTTCTGGTACTATTGGAACAAATTCCATTCTTTATATCTCATAGCTACCTGGATTCTGGCCAAACCATCTACTCCCGAGATTATCAAAAGTTGTTCCCAAGAATCCTCCCAAAATAGAGTCGTCTTGCCATCATGGATCTCCTAGAAGCTTTCCCTCTGGACTAAATCTCTATTCTACCAAGTTTAGTTCCAGATTAAAGAGCCTGGTATGAGGCCATCCATTATGATTAGCTCTAGTGGTGTTACCTCCAGGGCATAATTTACTTTCCATATTTGAGCCCAAATGTCGTCTGAGTATTTAATCCATCATCGCTAAAGTTTTTCTACTAGGGCTTGCCTTGCGTGCATAGGATCTTTGATGCCCAAACCCCTATGGGATTTAGGGATGCATAGTTTATCCCAAACTACAAGGGCCCACTTTCTTTCTTTTGTGGAACCCCCACATAAAAAAATTCTTTGGAGGTTTCTTTTTTTTTTAAGGACACCTTTGGGGGTTGCCAGAATCGAGAACAGATATAAAGGCATAGAGTTTAGCACAAATTTTCTTAACAGGAGTCTTCTCGGAAGGGTGAGAAAATGGTGGGTCCAACTTGTCAGTTTAGCTTCTAGTTTGTTAAGCAGTTCCTTCCATGTCGTGTTTTGAATGACTTTGTTTAATAGAGGAGGTCCCAGATATTTGGACGGGATGCAATCTCTTTGGAATCCTAAAATCATGGCTATATTTCTTTGGATTGTCACAAGAGTATGAAAGAAAAATATTTTAGACTTAGCCAAGTTTATAATCGCAACTAAGGCTTATTTGAAGGTATCCAAAAGAGATTTGATGGATTTTTCCTCTTTTGTAGTAGGAACTCCCATAAGGAGGTTGTCATCCATGAACCGAAGATGAGACACCAGGTCGATCTCTTCTTGAAGCTTTACCCCTTGAAGTTTCTTGTCTACCAACTCCCTGTGGATTAATGTTCCTAGGCCTTCTGCTAAAATGATATATAGGTATGGGGAAAGGGGGTGTCCCTGTCTAAGCTCTCTTGAAGGATTGAACGTTTTGGAAGGTGACTCATTTACCAGGATTGAGAATAAGGTCAAAGAGATGAGGCTCATGATCCAATTAACCCAATCTTCTCCAAACCCAAAAGCTTCCAACATTTTTCGGAGGAACCTCTAGCTTATTCGATCATAAGCCTTGGACATATCAAGTTTTTTGGGAATATCTGTTTTCTTGGAAGGTTGCAACGATTGTATTGCTTCATGGTCCACAATTATGTCATCAAGAATTTGTCTCCCTTCCACAAACTCCCCCAGCTCCAGATAAATAATGAATTTGAGAAGCTGTTTGAGTCTATTTGCTATGAGTTTTGAAGTAATCTTGTAAATTATGTTGCATAGGGAAATTGGTTTGAATTTTTTTGTAGTGTTAGCCTCATTTTCCTTTGGAATTCAGGCTATTAAGGTGGTGGTTAGGGTTGCAAGCATGGATTTTGTGAATCCGTATTCTTCAACCACCTCCCAGATATCTTTCCCTAAAATCTTCCAACATTTATGGAAAAAATCATTTGTAAACCCATCAGGTCCTGCGGATTTTCCTAAGGCCATTTCTTTCACGGTTGTTTCCACCTCCTCAATGGTAGAAAGTCACATCAAGAAGCGGTTTTGTTCTGACATTATTAATTTTGGAATACTTCCATTGACCTTTTGAATAAGTTCATCTCTATCTTCCTCTGGTTCCATGAGCAGCTTTTGGAAATGATTTACCAATTTGTTTTCAATGTCTTCATAGGTATCCACCCTCTCTCTGGAGGGTCTTGCCAGGGAGGTTATCTTGTTTTGAATTCTACACTGTAATAGAGAATTATGAAATAATTTCAAGTTTTTGTCGCCTTCTTTCAACCATCGAACTCTCAATTTTGTTGCCACAATATTTCTTCTTGTTTGTTCCTTTTATCTAGATCTAATCTAAGTTGCTCTTCCCTATTTCTTGTATCCTCATTTGTTCCTCTTGTAATGGCTCCCACTTGAATTGCAACCATATCTGCCTCCAGGTGCCTTTTTTCCTCAAAAATGTTACCAAAACCTTCCCTGTTCCACTTCTTGATCTGGAACTTAATATGCTTAAACCTCTGCTGGAATTGATACATCTTGGTTCCATAAAAATTTGGGAGTTCTAACCACCAGGATTCAATATTTTGCATAAAGTCCATGTGGTCCATCCATAATTTTACAAATCGAAAGGGTTTTGTTCTAGGTGTTACCGTAGCCTCCCAATATAGGCTGATTGACCAATGATCCAAGCCATAAAAAGGGATAACCTCCGTTGAAATGGCTTGTTGGTCCTGGAATAAAAATTCAGAGGTAAAAAATATGTCTAACCTAGCTGAGATCCCATTCTATGTTATTCTTTCATTGCTCCAGGTAAACGAGCCGTTGTTTATTTGAATGTCAATTAATCTAAACTTCTCAATCCAGTCCTTGAAGGATTCACTTACTACATCCAGTTTTTTTTACGGGAATGAGGTTGTCATGTTAAAATCTCCCCCAATGATCTTGCAAAGACCTTGCAACATGGATCTGAGATAATTCAGGGACTCTATGAATTCTGCTTTGAGTTGGTGCATTAATGGGCCATAGGCATTAGATATAAATGCCTGAGATTGAGATCCTATCTCTTCAAAGCTCATCATTAAAATTCTTGGGAGAATGGAGACAGGATCCAGATGTTATTTCATGGGATTCCATAGAATGACAAGTCCACCTGAGGTGCCTTTCGATTCTACCACTTCTACTTTAAAATTATTCCATATTTTCTTGGCGATTTTGACCATCATCATTTTATCACACTTGGTTTCCTGAGTGAGAACCACTTTTTATTTTTCTTGAGTGATTCTTTTCTTCATCATTTTGTGTTTGGATGGGGCATTCAGACCTCTTACATTCCATGAGATAATATTCATTAAATCATTTAGGTTGGGAGTGGAAATATCTTTCTGGGAGGCTTATCACTTGACCATAATCCACTAGATGGGACCTAGTTTCTTCGATGACTTGTTAGTAAGGTTTTCTACCCCTCTTCTTCTCCTCACTGGGTTATTTTTTTATTTTTTATTTTTCAAGATCTTAAGGGGGTTAATATTTATCCCGATGCTTTCTAAAGCTCCAACTAGAGTTCCCAATTATGTATCATGGTTGTTCCATTCCCGTGAGTCTCGATGAGGGTGTTTTGTTTGTCTTGTAATCATTTCCTCTAATTCGTGTTCCCCTTGATCTCTTCCTAATGTTTATGTAGTTTATTCTACTTTTTCCATTTCTATTTTTTGGGTGCCTTCCTCTTGGATTTATTCTCCTTGGTCT
>JZKD02S1650008.1:136589-149196 GCA_000966675.3 Picea glauca
AGTTTTCCATGAAGGAGAGGAAGGGGCTTCATTTCTATTGTATTGGTTCATTGTTCCATATATGACCATGTCAAAGGAGTGGGATATTATGAGCAAAATAAAGGAAGTAGAAGACATTGTAGTATCCATTTAGGCCATCATGGCTATTGCAACTCCATTGTGAGTCCATCTTTATTTTTATTTTCAATTTATCTTAAAAGAAAAAAGAAAGGCATCATCCTCAACTTCTAGCCGGGTTTCCCCATATTGGGTTTCCTAGGGTACATCTTTCATTCATTGTGTGGATGATGTGGTTATTTTATTGTTGTATCTTATTTTTCATGTTCTTAGTTTATTTTAGTATTTTGAGTGTGATGCCTATAATATTACATTTTAATAATAAGTAAACATTGCATGATAGAGGACAACATCATAGTATTTTATAGTAAATTGTAAGATTTGCTGTGATGAATTTCCTATTGGAATATCCATGGCATTTTACATATCATATAGATATCATAGAAGTTTTCTTTGGGGTTTTTTGTAAGATATTGTAGGATCCAAAAATTGGCATAAGAAAGAAATCTCAAACCCTAGCCATGGTGGATGAGTATAGTAGAAATCCAAAGGATGACTTGGTGAAGAGATTGCAAAACTAGAAGCACAAGTCTTTGACATCTCCCCCAATATGACAATACTAATGTTAGATCTATAGAGGAAGTTCGTACCTTTTCTATAGCTTGACATCTCTAACTTAGACATTGGGTCTAATGGGAAACCTAAAGATATATAAGAACTAGAGAAGGAGGGCCCAAAGAAGGAGATACCAAGTTCCAATATCACATAGTCCCATTCTTTGTTCAACATGGAAGAAAAAGTGGACATCAAACCTTATTAAGGAAAGATCAATGTTGTAAATTTGAATCAATGGTTTCAATAGTTAGAAGTATATTTCAATGTGCATAAAATAGGATAAGATAAGATGATATCATTTGCTTTAATGAAGTTAGAAAGCCACACTCAAACTTGGTGATAAATCCTATAGAGACACTTATACTAGAGGGTGTTCCATTAGTAATTTAAAACCCTCATTAAGTCCCAATTTTAAGCTATTAGATATGATTAGTACCAATGGAATATATTAATTCTTGTAGAAGCAAGGCAAAAGAGAGCAAGAGTACACCACTAAGTTTCAAAAACAAGTAATTCCGTTGGGAATATTTCCCAAGGACCTTAATGTACTCCTTAAACATTTAGGTTCTCTCTAAAATTATTTTAAGAGGAAAGTGATGTTATTTAAACCTATTACCATTGATGAGGCCTATGTGCAAGCACAATATCTAGATATGGACAAGAAGAAAACACAACCAAATTGTTCCAGTCAGAGAGACCAACAAGTTGCTTCATGCAAGGAGGGAAAGAAGAGGTGGAAAGGAAAGGGTAAGAAGATAACTTCCACTACACATCAATCCAATGATCTAAGTAACCAATGTAACCATCATAACATTGATGATCATACTAAAGATACGTGCTGGAAGCTACATTTATAGATGAATCTAAAGAGTTGTAAGAACAAGGAAAATAAGAAGAATGTGCTCTCCATGGATTTGGGCAACCAAGTAGAGAGTGGCTCAAATGCATATCAGAATTTTGTCTACACTATAGTGTAGAAGGAGGTGTTTTTGATTATCCTCCATCTAAAGGATGCGAAGGAGATTAATAGATTATTATATATCAAGATCAAAGTAAAGAAGAGAAAGGTTGACGCTCTATTCAACTCTAGTTGCGAGTGGGCCAACCTCATAACAGATGATTTAGTGAGTAAGCTTGTATTGGAATTTCATGACCATCTTTTCGCATACCCACTAGGATGGGAAAATAAGGATGAAGAGATTATAATCACTAAGTAGTGGAAGACCATATTTTCCATACGTGCAACCTACACCAAAGAGGAGGAGGTAGATGTGACGCCACTTGATGTGTGTGTGTGTGTGTGTGTGTGTGTGTGTGTGTGTGTGGAAGTCTCTACATGCACATGAGGGATGCAATATTCATGTAGAGAGAAAATGAATTTCTCATGGTCATTTCATCATTAACGCACACAAAGGTAAATCCAAGATCTCTCTGGTAAGTGACAACCAAGACAAGAATATGATTGAATCAAGTAGGAAGTTTGTATTGCTCTTCTTGAGACACAATCAAGAATGCAGTGAAGAGTTAGAAGTAAAGGCATATCTAAAGGGATGTAATAAATAGAAGAAACATCGGTTGGAGGGGATTTTGCAATCATACAAATAATTGTTCCAAGATCCTAAAGAGTTACCACCTAATAGGTAAGTGGGGTACAACATACAATTATTTCTTAATCCTCCATTTATAAACAAGGGATTTTATAGAGAATCCTTACTAGGAGTGGATGAAGTGAAGAAGCAATTGCAACCATTATTGGAGTAGGGAGAAATTTGACTAAGTACCCCACCTTGTGGGTGACCTATCATCATAGTTCTGAAGAAGGATAAGACTTGGAGAATGTGTATTAACTATATATTATGAATAAGACCACCCCTAATAATTGGTACCCCCTACCCAGGATATATGACTTGCTAGATTAGTTGTAAAATTCCAAGTTCTTCATTAAATTGGATCTCAAATTGGGATACCATTGGTATAAGTAAAATAATAAGACATTTAGAATACCACCTTATATATGTGGCAAGGTTTATATGAATGGTTGGTAATTCCTTTTCATTTATGTAATACATTTATGCATTTAATGGAAGATGTATCATGACTATTTCTAGATTCATTTTAATATTGTACTTCGATGATATGTTGTTTTTTAACTCTACCCATGAAGAACATATCTCGCATATCATGTAGGTGTTAGAGACCTTGAGAAAGCATTAGTTGTTGGAAAACCTTAATAAATGTGAAATTTTCCAGTAGTCATTGGGGTACTTGGGGTATATGATTGATGGAGGGGAACTCAAAACTAAACCTACAAAGATGGAGGTCATAACCAAGTGGAAAACTCTTATTAATTCCATTGAACTTAAGAGCTTTGTGGGAGAACCGAAATACCTTCAAAAAATTATATAATCATTTTTTACTTGTGGTTGCACCACCCCATACCATAATAACAAGTGGCAAGAGTTTCTAATGGGAAAATAGTCAACATAAGTCTTTTTAAGTGATGAAACAAAATATAAGTCAAGCACTAATTTTTTCATAGCCCAATTTGCAAAATCCTTTCGAAGTGGAGATAAGTGCAAGTGGATATGCTATGGGAGTATTCTCGATGCAATGAGGTAAGCCAATATAATATCATTCTAAATTGTTTCATGCTGTAGTCTTGAACTACCCCACATATGATAAGGATATCTATGCAATGTGAAAGCTTCTAAGAAATGGAATAACCATTTAATGGGAAAGAAGACGATCATCCTTACCAATTTCCAACCATTGTAATATTTAGAGACCCAAATTAAGCTTCAACAAGAAAGACACTACAAGTGGATATGAGTTTTCCAAAAATTTCATACCATGATCAAGTATAAGAAGGGTAGTGCTAATAAGTTGGTAGAATGATTTCAAGGCCACCCACATCCAAGTTCACAACTTCGTGTAATCTTGTGCACATTGATTCTTTCACCCATGATGAATAAAAAGAAGAATACATAGAAGATGAAGACTTGAAGCAAATTTCACCATATACAGGGCCAAGTTCATGAAGAAGAAAATGATATCGAGGCAAACTACCATCTTCAATATGGCTTGCTCTATAAGTTGGATAAGTTTCATGTTCCTAAAGGAGAAAAATTGCAATTTATTGAAGAGGCTCACACCTCCAAAGTTGTAGGTCATTTTGTTGTTGGGAAAATAATAGCGAACTTGTAGAGGTATCTATATTGGAACAAAATGCAAGAATAAGTAGCTTAGTTATTATATAAAGCATACTTTTATGTACTAAAAATTTTAGTAATAGGAAGCAAGGTCTATACTATCCACATGTACCTATTATTCCATAGGAGAGTATTTCCATGGATTTTGTGGGTGGTTTACCAAGAACCAAGTGGGAACATAAGTATCTTTTTTAGTAGTGGATAAGATTAGTAATATGTGAATTCTATTGCCTTGAAAAAGTACCATAAAAGGATAAGATCTTGATATCATGTTCTTTGAAAGGGTTTAGGTTCACTTTGGCATACCAAGGACCATCATCTCAAACATATATATCATATTTCTTAGTGCCTTTTGGACTACACTTTGGGAGAAGATGGACACCAAGTTGAAGAGATCTACTAATTTCCATTCACAAACAGATGGGAAGACGTAATCAATGAATAAAACATTCGTTCAAATTTGGAGGGGTTAAGATCATAAGCATCCAATAACATGGGATGAGAATTTAATCTATATTCAACACTATTATAATAGTGTAGTTCATACTTCGACTAGTAAGTCTCCTTTTCAAACTTGCTTTGGATATTTTCCATCTTTCCTCTTGATGTTGTATATGGACAACATGGAGAAGAGAAGGAAGACACCACAAGAAAAACATTGAAGGGTAAAAGATTCATTGACAAGAACAAGGATATCCATTTGTAGGTGCACGAGACACTAAAGAAGTCACATGAAAAATACGAGGCCAAACATGGTTAATACAAAATTGAAAATTACATTCAAGGTAGGAGATCAAGTGTGGTTGCACCTAAACAAAGAAAAGATACAAGATCCTACTAATAATATCAAGGCTCTATATAGTATGGTCTTTTCTAAGTGTTGTAATAGGTAGGTGATAATGCCTAAATAATCATTTTACCTCCATATATGTGCATTTAATATATAATGAATGTGGAAAATATGGAGCTCTATGAGCCTTCCAAGCTAGATCAATAAAATGAGGGCAAATTCTTACTTACTATAGAGGACTTAGATCTAGAAGCTAAGGCAGAGTTAACATAGGATATAGGTTTTTAGAAGAGGTCCAAAACAACTAGATGGGGGCATAAGTTTTTTTATTAGATTGGGTTAAAAATAAAACTTCCAAGCAAGGCCAAGTGGTATTCTAAGGAGAAGGTTAATAAAATATTTTCTCATCTCCTCCAATAAAATATTTTAGGGACAAAAATAATCCCAAAATGGGGAGGTATGATCATAAATGGATCACTATATAAATTACCATTTGCTTTGGTATGTTTTGATTGGAAACTTAGAGCCATGGACTTGTAGGGCCTATTTTGAAAGTATATCTATTTTGGTGATTTGGGGTCATGAAACTTCTAGAGCTTGTTTCAAGCATTAAATGACCATCTTTTGGGTCAAAATTTTGTGATTTGGATTAACCATTTTTTTTTTATGGTTTGGATTAATGTAGCGTGTTTCAATTTTTTTATCAATTGAATTGTCACCAAAACAAAATTTTGTGATCTATATTAATAAAAAAAAATTATGGTTTGGATTTATCTAATGTGTCTTAGGGTTTTTATCAATTTACAACATTTCAAGATTTTATGGGACAATTTGGAAAGGGACAAAATCTGAAACATGATGAAATTGTACACGCAAAAATGTGAACACAGATAATCATAACTACCAAACTTGAATTTGGTACAAAATGAAAAAAATTCACATAAATTGTATTATGTATGACAAAATGCTTAATTCTGAGGTCATTCATGCCGAAATTCTAAATTATTATATATATTTTTAGCAATTTTATTTGTTGTTTGGTAATGGGGTGAGTCAATGTTGTAGAATTTAAATTATTATAAATAATAAGTAAAGTTCATTCCGGCTTCTAAATATTTAGATTTCAAAAAAAATCTAGCTAAATATATTAATAATGTACAAAATAAAATAAAATACATCATATGTGGACAATCCTTGTGCTCATATGAAGTAGGGATGCAAAGATTACTAAAGGGCAATATGATAATGTTTGAGTTCTAGATAATAATAGAAAAATGCGAGTCTTATATTATGAATGGGTTCATCCTTGTGCATTTAAAAAATCACATGACAACCAAAAAGAGTAGCAATAGTGTGTAGACACTGGAAGGACCTACTTATAACTATCATTACTCTATTTGCAACCAATATCAACAATATTACAAAAGGAAGCCTACACTGATTGAGTCTAATCATCAAAGTTTAAGTCAAGGTTGATGAACAAGGGTATAGTGACCTCCCAAGGGTTATCCCTTGGAGCTATATTGACATGTGTATCCTCCACCTTACCTCACTCCTCTTCATTCTTAATAACAAGATGCTTGCCCACCTTTTCTTCCCCTGTTTTCATGAACAATGTCCTAATTTCAATGACAAAATGTTCATACTAGTGGCCCAAATGAACAATCCTCTCCTCCAGCTAGTCTAATGTGTTGATGACCACCCTTTGTTGAGCTACTCTTTCTTTCACTATCATGGCCATGAATATTTTCATGTGCTAGTACATTTCAATCATCCTCAAGAATTCGGTCTCTGTGCTACGTGAGAAGATTGTATTAGGAACCCACTATATAATTAGCTCCTCTTCTTGAGAATTGGATGTTATGCCACACTAATCATGAACCCTCCTTTCAATTCTTTCCACCTCCATCTTCACTTACTTTGAGAAACACTTTTGATAAGCCTCTTATGATTCCTTTATTGCTACCTTTTCTTTGCAAAGTTGTGGTCTACCTATGTTATGGATTCTTTCCCCTTTCTCATGCTTGTGTTTCCCCTTTGTCTTCATGTCAACTAGAACCCACATGCACCAAACCACTCTCAAGGCATCGAGATTCCAAGATCCTCTTTAAATGGTTCTCAATAGGTTCCCTTCCACCCTACAATTAACTTGTTCCTGCACAACAACACCGCCACACATCCAAACAATAGTGACAACCACAACCAATACCTTGCCACTATAAAATTTGATAGGAAACTTGAGAGGAAATTTAGCCTTGCTTGCGGGCTTAGACAAGACCATACTACCTTCCGAAAGCATTATTGCAATCGTTGATGAATTAACTAACATCCAACTCCCATCCCATGCTTCCATAATGACAATGCTAATGGAATTAATTGTCTACAGGAGAACCATAGCCATCATCAAGGATGGAGGATGAGCTGAGGTGAATGGCGACCCCCTCTTCCCTTACTCCGATCTCATCAGACTTGCCATGTGTCATGTCTATTTGATCTTGCTTCAAATGTGTCACATGGTCATGATTATGACCATGTAACATCTTGATCAAGTATTATAATTTGAAATTATTACAAGAAATATGATAAGTTCACTTTTCTATAATTCTTTTTAGATGGTTCAATTTATTGCATTAATCTTTGCAGTTGATGCTTACTAGTTGTTTTTATCTTTTTTTTAAAGGAAAATCTATCCATGTGCATCTCATGCAAAGGATTACCTATCGGTTACATGGAATTAGTGAAATTCTCAACAACATTGACAACAACTAATTAAACTAACATTGACAACAATCAATTAAAGTAACAAACATGAAACTAAGAAAATACCCAATAATATTGAAAACAATCAATTAAACTAAACAACAACAAATTAAACTTATCTTTAAACTCTAAACTATTTTATTTTCCCATAAATTAATTTATAAAAAATTAAATTACAAAAACAAACCACAAATCATTAAAACTTTAAAACTTTATAAAGCAAATAATATTTACAAAATATAATCTTATAAGATTCCCAAAATAACACCATCCATGACACCGGTGCAGAAGTACACTGAAACCTACCAACCTACCCATTCAATCACTTTCATTCATATGTGTGGTGCTGATCCATAGAGTAAATTTTTGAGGATGCGTCCTCTATTGAATCACTTTCATCCATATGTGGTATGGCACATCCTAAAGTCATTTCCTTGTACCTTTACCTTTTTTTTATAATTCTTTATCTTTTTTATAATTATTTCCTTGTACCTTTACTTGTTTGATATATTTTGGATATATAAAATAAATATAAGGTGGTAACTATATGAAATCAACAAATCATAAAAATGAAATCTATCTTTAATAATTCCACTTTTCTCATAGATAGTTGCATATGCTTCATTTTCATAATTTAATGAAACCAACCCCATGTTCATCCTAAAGTTACTTTCGAGGCCAACCATTCCTTTTTCTCATTTAATGAAATTAGTTGGACTTCTAGGATGTTTTTGAGTGTCATAATATTCTCAATAAATTGTTATGTTAGGATAAAGTAGCTTTAATTGTATATCACTATAACTAATTACATTATGTCGGTTAATCATAAAATTTAAATTCACTCAAAAGTTTGAAACCATTTTTCTTTATCTCTTTCAATTTCTTGTACTCTGATCTTCTTAAAAGTTAGATATTTTTTTGGTGTGTCACATTGGTTTTATTTGATTTTTTATTTTTTTCAATTTCTTGTAGTGTAATCTTCATAAAAGTCACATATCTTTCTTTTTGTGTGTCACATTGATTTTATTTAATATCTCTTAATCAATTTTTTTTTAGATATTTTTTGTGTGTCACCTTGGTTTTATTTGATTTTTGATTTTTTTCAATTTCTTGTAGTGTAATCTTCATAAAAGTCACATATCTTTCTTTTTGTGTGTCACATTGGTTTTATTTAATATCTCTTAATCAATTTTTTTTTTACATTCTAATAGATGTAAAAAGCACTAAGGATTTTTTATTTTTTAATATATTTTAGATAGGGATAAAGTGGTATTAATTATTTCATTGATTATATGAAGTCGATTTAAAGATTTTTTTAAATTAAGAAAAAATGGTCTTATCCACTTCATTGACTATATGAAGTGGATTTAAAGAATTTTTTAAGATGAAAATAAAGTGATCTTCATTGTTTCATCGATTAACTATATGAAGTAGACTTAATAAAAAAAATGAAGTTGATTGAATAAAAGTACTTAAAATTCATTTATGAATTAGTTTGTAGTATTTACTATTAAGTTATATATATATTTTTTTAATTAAGGCTTTTTTAGATAGGTGAAGATGAGGTGGACATGTGACGTAATCATAAAATTGAATTTGATTGAATACATGTTTAGATAATTTGTTTTTTTATCTCACACTGTTGCCTCATTTTATGTTCACTTTGAATTTTCTTGTAGTATCTAATCATAATAAGCCATATTGACTTCTATTTGCTAGATCTTTGTTGGTTTAATCTTTGTAAAAGTCATTAAGGGTTTTTGTTATGCTAATAGGCATTATATTCTCCACCTGTCTCACAGATGGAGGTTAATCAACATAATTGTTGGATTTTCGGAGAACAACGCCAAGTGTACGACACACCACACACTATTCTTCATTGTCATTGTCAAATCATCATCATAGTGGTTTAAGATAAGATTAAATAATATTAAACAAAAATCTTCCCTAAACTGTTAGTCAACCACATTGTTAACTAATCACCATCAATTTTGGGAGAACAACGCCAAGTGTACAACTGCATTGTTAACTAATTTCCATCACCAACACTGCTAGTAAGTTCAGAGTCTATTGTGCAACATGAATGTTCTTTCAATCTGTTAGCCTCATAATCCTAAAGTTCTATAGTCTAAGTATTTTCTAGTATAAATGTTTTTAGAAAATAGTTTATTCTAGTTTGTTAGGATAAGGACACCTAGCTTCTATGTAAAGGACACCTATCATACTCATGTGATTATGGGATTGGTTGTTCTCCTAATTTTTAGTTTAGAGTTGAGCTATATAAACAAGCTCCTTCTTCAAGTGATGTTAAAGAGTAGATTATGAGTTCTCACTTCCTATTGTAATCACTTTTTCCTTATTAATAAAATTACGTGTTTGAGGACACTTTGTCAACATGGTATCAAAACCATGGTGAAAAATGTGATGGAAGAGAATTGCTGATGGATCAAGGAAGCAAGGAAGAGTTCTTGACATCAACACAAATCTCTTCAAACTCAAGGGAAACGATATTGAGGTAATCTGTTGCTGTTTTAAAATAAGGAAAATTGTTATTGTGATTGTAGCGATCAATTTTTTCAATAATTGATTAAACCATCTTTTTGAGTTGTGAACTTGTAGATCTGCAAATTTCAAGTTTGTAGATTTGATTAAATAACAACTTTCTTTCCTGTAAATCTAAAATATCAAGGCAGATAAAAGTGTACACTTGCATTTTTTCTTTAGGTCTCATAGATCCATTGTTATTTTATTAAAAAAGGGCTCATTTGTAAACATTTCTTTAGATCATTTTATAAATCTGGCAATTTAAATTCAAAGCTGTAGATTCTATATTTTTATAGTTTTTCAGATCTGGTTTGTTTTGAGGACTGTATCAAGGTCCGTTTCAATGACTGTATCGAGGACCAGATCATAGATCACATCTGAATTTAATAGAAAGTCATCAAATTTGAATCTCTGGATTAGATCTGGTACCTCTAGAGAATAAATCCCTCTGGAAATCTCGTTGTTCCTACAAGAAACAACAAAAACGACAAAGGAATTCGCTGCCTTCAAACTTTGATTTCAGATCCACCCAATGTTATAGATCCACCCAGTGTTGCACCTGCCCAACACTAAGTTATTAAGTGTTGCATTTGCTCAACACATCCACTTGCAAATTTGTGTGGATCGGATCTGGTAAGTTGACCTTCAAGAAGTAGAAGAAACCCTTGTGATTTGGTTGCTAGTCCCGTCAGATCGGTGAAAAAGAAGCCACTGATTGACATTCTCTGATGAGATCTTGCACCGATCTGCACTCCACTTGATAAATTTGCTGCACATTAGATCTGTTTGGCTCTAAAAAAAGGATCGATCGAACTCTTGTGTGGTTGCTAGGATCAACATAGTTATTGGATTGAACAATCATTAGATCGAACAATCATTGGATTGAGCAATCAGAGACCTTGTGTGGAATCTATTCCTTTCTGCACGAATCTACTAGTGCGATTTCATCCACCATACCTCTTCTTCACGAATAAGACTGGTGCGATTTCACCCACCAAGATCTCTTCTGCTTGTCAAAATATTGTCGCGTGTCCTCTTTTGAAGCCCCTTCAGTGCGATTTTGATAGGGAGTTTTCTAACTAATATTAAATTATCAAAATCGTTGCATAAAATCTTTGTTAATATCTAGGTCTGTATTGATGTCTAGATTGAGGACCAGATTGAGGACCCTATTGAGGACCGGATTGAAGTCCGGATTGATGACCGTATTGAGGACCAAATTGAATTCCAGATTAAAGATTTTTGTTTTTTTATTTTTAGACATATGAGTTGTAATATTTTAAGTCATTGATGACTTTAGTTCAAGGCGGGGCACATTTTATTACTTGTATAAGTCTGTCTATCTTGTAGAAAGGGTCAAACTTTGAAAGATTTGATTTTATTCTTGAACGCTCAGAAGTTGAGGAGAGTCCAATAAAATAATCTTTCAAACTCCATTTACAACGAGACTTTTAAAGGGTGAAGGCCAAGCCCTTAAAAGTACTCTTTTTGTGTGGATTGTGTACTCTTTCTTTTTGGTGCCTTGTGTCTCTCTTTTTGAGTTTTGTGGATTATTCACTTGCAAATATTGCAACAAATATCATGTATAAATTAATCAATCTATTCATCGAATCAGATAAGTTAGATGGACCCAAGAATTACAAATCTTGGAGTCGACACATGCAAAACAATTTGACCTATAATGAATTATGGTGTGACATCTGTGATGGTGATACTACTCCAACTAAGCCAACCGATGCTACTTCTTTAGCAAAATGTAATTTGAAAGATGAAAAAGCACTTGCTTTTCTACGTTCTTCTGTAACTGAACACATGTTTGTTCATATTGAGAATTCCAAAAATGCATGGTCTGCTTGGAATCTGTTAAAGAAGCTTTTTGATACTTCTGTTGTATCTCATAGAGTTGATCTACAAATAAAATTACTTAAACAAATATTATTAGACAATGGTGATGTATTAGAATACATTTCAAGGATTAAGAACATTCATCAAGAAATCATCAAAGGTGGTTTTCCTAAACTTGAAGATAGTTTTCTAGTATCCATTGTAATAAATGGCTTGCCTCCATCTTATAAGAATTTTCTTGAGACTTTGCAATTAACTGATAAGTTATCAACTGTAACTTTTGATTCACTTAGTGAATTACTGGATCAACATAGTAAATCTTTTGTAAAACAAAAACAATCAGGAGAAGATCTTCTTTTCACTAAAGTTGAAAGTTCTAAAGGAAGAGGAAAATCAAATTTTGGAAAATTTTAAAATCAGTCTTCTAATTGAGGTTGTGGCAGAGGTCATGGTCAGGGTAGAGGTTGTAGAAATTTTAATCAACAAAATTTTCAAAGTAACCCTCCCAATAATAATGCACATTTAGGAAGAGACAAAAATTTCAGTCAAGTCAGATGTAAAATATGTTTAAAAATGGGTCATTATGCATCAAATTGTCTTACAAGAAATGAACAATTGCCAAAGTTTAAGCAGACATCAAATTCAAATTCTCAACAATCAACTCAATATGCAGAAGATCAAGATTACTAGGATGATCAATATGAATATGTTTTTTCAACAGTTCAACATGTAGATTCATTTGAAAATGATTGGATTTTGGACACAAGGGTACTCAACATATGACTTA